>SJYA01002867.1:518442-578921 GCA_006410615.1 Neotragus moschatus
TCACTACGAACAAAGCTAGTGGAGGTGACAGAATTCCAGTTGAGCTATTTCAAATCCTAAAAGATGATGCTGTGAGAGTACTGCACTCAATATGCCAGCAAAATTGGAAAACTCAGCAGTGGCCACGGGACTGGAAAAGGTCAGTTTTCATTCCAGTCCCAAAGAAAGGCAATGCCAAAGAATGCTCAAACTACCGCACAATTGCACTCATCTCACACGCTAGTAAAGTAATGCTCAAAATTCTCCAAGCCAGGCTTCATCAATACGTGAACTGTGAACTTCCAGATGTTCAAGCTGGTTTTAGAAAAGGCAGAGGAACAAGAGATCAAATTGCTAACATCCGCCGGATCATCGAAAAAGCAAGAGAGTTCCAGAAAAACATCTATTTCTGCTTTCTTGACTATGCCAAAGCCTTTGACTTTGTGGATCACAATAAACTGTGGAGAATTCTGAGGGAGATGGGAACACCAGACCACCTGACCTGCCTCTTGAGAAACCTATATGCAGGTCAGGAAGCAACAGTTAGAACTGCACATGGAACAACAGACTGGTTCCAAATAGGGAAAGGAATATTTCAAGGTTGTTTATTGTCACATTGGTTATTTAACATATATGCAGAGTACATCATGAGAAACTCTGGGCTGGAGGAAGCACAAGCTGGAATCAAGATTGCTGGGAGAAATTCTGGACTGGATGAATCACAGGCTGGAAGCAGGATTGCCAGAAGAAATATTAATAAGCTCAGATATGCAGATGACACCACCCTTATTGCCGAAAGTGAAGAGGAACTAAAAAGCCTCTGATGAAAGTGAAAGAAGAGAGTGGAAAATGTTGGCTTAAAGCTCAACATTCAGAAAATGAAGATCATGGCATCTGGTCCCATCATTTCATGGGAAATAGATGGAGAAACAGTGGAAACAGTGTCAGACTTTAATTTTGGGGGCTCCAAAATCACTGCAGATGGTGACTGAAGCCATGAAATTAAAAGACGCTTGCTCCTTGGAAGAAAAGTTATGACCAACCTAGATAGCATATTGAAAAGCATATTACTTTGCCAACAAAGGTCTGTCTAGTCAAGGCTATGGTTTTTCCAGTGGTCATGTCTGGATGTTGAGAGTTGGACTGTGAAGAAAGCTGAGCGTCCAAGAATTGATGCTTTTGAACTGTGGTGTTGGAGAAGACTCTTGAGAGTCCCTTGGCCTGCAAGGAGATCCAACCAGTCTATTCTGAAGATCAGCCCTGGGATTTCTTTGAAGGGGAATGATGCTAAAGCTGAAACTCCAGTACTTTGGCCATCTCATGCGAAGAGTTGACTCATTGGAAAAGACTCTGATGCTGGTAGGGATTGGGAGCAGGAGGAGAACAGAGGATGAGATGGCTGGATGACATCACTTACTTGATGGATGTGAGTCTGAGTGAACTCTGGGAGTTGGTGATGGACAGAGAGGCCTGGTGTGCTGCGATTCATAGGATGGCAAAGAGTCAGACACGACTGAGCAACTGAACTGAACTGAACTTTGATATTGCAGCTCACCATTTTAGGTCCAAGGGCTTCAAAGGATGCCAAGAACTGAAGAAAAAAATTATGGATATATATGCATTCATGTGTGCTAAATCACTTCAGTCATGTCTGACTCTTTGTGACTACATAGACCATAGCTTGCCAGGCTCCTCTGTCCATGGGATTTCCCAGACAAACATACTGAAGTGGGTTCCATTTCCTTCTCCAGAGGATCTTCCTGACCCAGGGATTGAGCCTGTGTCTCCTGTATTGCTGTATTGCTGGTGGATTCTTCACCGCTGAGCCACCTGGGAAGCCGTACACACACACACAGACACACACACACACGTATATCTATATACATTATCTTTGTGTAATGTGGTTTTATTAGCTGTGGAATTGTGGTTCTTCTTGCTTCTTCTGTGGGCCCTCTGCTGGAGGAGGCTAAGAGGCTTGTGAAAGTTTTCTGATGGAAGGGACGAGTGTTAAGAAAAACAGTCTTGCTCTGGTGGGCAGGCCCATGCTCATTAAAGTTGCAATCCAATTATCTGTTGACGGGTGGGGTTGGGCTCCCTCTCTGGTAGGTTTTTGACCTGAGGCGACCCAGCCTTCAGATTCATGGTGACCTCCAAGAGGGTTTACATCAAAAGGGACCTTCCCAGACTGCTGCTGCCAGTCCCCCATCCCTGTGGTGAGCCCCTTCCAACCCACTCCTCCACAGGAGACCCACCAACACTAGCAGATATTTTGGTTCAGTCTCCTGTGGAGTCATTGCTCCTTTCCTCTGAGTCTTGGTGTGCCCAGGTTTTGTTTATCCTCTCCAAGACTGCAGTCTCTGCTTCCCCCAGTCCCACGGAAGTCTTTAATAAAATCCTGCTGGCCTCCAAGTCAGATTCCCTGGGGATTCCCAGTCCCTTTGTTGGGCCCCCAGGCTGAGAAGCCTGACATGGAGTTCTGAACCTTCACAACAGTAGAAGAACGTCTTTGGTATTATTCCTCTCCAGTTTGTGGGCTGGACTGGATGAAGCAAAGCTAGAATCAAAATTGCCAGAAGAACTAACAATAGCCTCAGATATGCAGATAATACCACCCTAATGGCAGAAAGTGAAGACGAATTAAAGAGCCTCTTGATGAAGGTGAAAGAGGAGAGTGAAAAAGCCGGCTTAAAACTCAACATTCAAAAAACAAAGAGCATGGCATCCAGTCCCATCAGTTCAGTTCAATTCATGTCCGACTCTTTGTGACCCCATGGACTGGAGCATGCCAGGCTTCCCAGTCCATCACCAACTCTCACAGCTTGCTCAAACTCATGTCCGAGTCAGTGATGCCATCCTACCATCTCATCCTCTGTCATCCCATTCTCCTCCTGCCTTCAATCTTTCCCAGTATCAAGGTCTTTTCCAATGAGTCAGGTGGCCAAAGGATTGGAGTTTCAGCTTCAGCATCCGTCCTTCCAATGAATATTCAGGACTGATTTCCTTTAGGATTGACTGATTTGATCTCCTTGCAGTCCAAGGGACTCTCAAGAGTCTTCTCTGGTTCCATCTTTTTATGGCAAATAGATAGGGAAACAATGGAAACAATGACAGACTTGACAGTGACATGTCTTGTACTCCAAAATCACTGTGGATGGTGACTGCAGCCTTGAAATTAAAAGACCTTGCTCCTTGGAGAAATGCAATGACAGACTCAGACAGCATGTTAAAAAGCAGAGACATTACTTTGCCAACAAAGGTCAGTATAGTCAAAGCTATCATTTTTCCAGTAGTCATGTACAAATGTGAGACCTGGACAGTAAAAAAGACTGAGTGCTAAAGAACTCATGCCTTTGAATTGTGGTGTTGAAGAAGACTGTTAAGAGTCCCTTGGACAGCAAGGAGATCCAACCAGTCAATCCTAAAGGAAATCAACCCTGAATATTCTTTGGAAGGAGCGATGCTGGAGCTGAAGCTCCAGTAGTTTGGTTATGAGCCAATTTATTGGAAAATACCCTGATGCTCAGCAAGATTGAAGGCAGGAGGAGAAGGGGATGACAGACGATTAGATGGTTGGATGGCATCACCGACTGAGTGGATATGAGTTTGAGCTAACTCCAGGAGATGGTGAAGGACAGAGAGGCCTGGTATGCTGTAGTCCATGGGGTCACAAAGAGTCGGACATGACTGAGCAGCTGCACAACGACAAGTTTATGGGTCACCAACCTGGCAGGTATGGGATTTGATTTTATTGTGATTGTGCCCCTCCTACCATCTTACTACAGGTTCTTCTTTGTCTGTGGACATGGGGGATCTTTTTTTGGTAGGTTCCAGTATCCTCCTGTCAATGGTTGTTCAACAGCTAGTTGTGATTTTGTGCTCTTGCAGGAGGAGATGAGTGCATGTCCTATTCTGCCATCTTGAACCGAAAGCCCTACTATTATCTATCTCTATATGTATGCACTGCTGCTTTTCTTTCCCAGCACTTTTCAACTGCCAGCAGTTAGGAGCTATCCTCTTGCCCTAAACTTTGCAGTTACAGCAACTTTTACTACTATTAGAGGAAAGTATTTCCCATCATCATTGCCTAGTTTTTTCTACCTAATAAAAATCATCATGCCCTGCAATTCTTGCAGCAATAAAAAATTAAACCACAAATGTTTAATAGTAAAACAACAATAACCCTTCACATTCATTTTGCAAGATAAGTCACTCTATTTAAAAGCAAATAAAAATAGCAACAGCCCAAGCACTGTCTTGCCCCAAAGCTTTGAAATGCATTGAATAATGAAAGAGGTTATGATGGTGTCCACCTCTGAAAGCTCTGCATCTCTCCCTTGAATACACAATTAACACAAAGGTAATAGTAGGCACGTACAGATCTGGGAGTTCATAAAACCCACTTCACAGTCCAAATCAATGTCAACAAATTTCTCTCCTGTGAGATGAGCTCCTTTAGAATTTTGTTGGCTTGTCAGCTGTTTCATTAATATTTTATAACGGAAGGTAAATGTCTTGAGAATCCAAAATCATCACAAACTGCCCCAGCTTCACTCTATTGGTTATTATAATGTCATCAAAATCCTTTGATATATGTATAGAAACCTCCTTACAGGGGATGGTTTCTATTCTCAGTTTATACATATGCAGAAGGAAGAAAAGCTACAAAATTCAACTTCAATGCCATTGAAGGTTTGGAAGGCCGTTTTAGAAATCTGTGTACATTTTTGTCTTCTGGATGGTTCCCATGGTGAAGGGTATTCAGCACCTTTTTTTTCAGGCAACATCAACCCTCTTGAATTTTTCATCTTTTTTATCTGGCCTCCTGTTTACAAATTGATAAAGAAAATATTAAAATGGAATGAATATAAATAGCAGCTGTAGAATGTATTTTGCCAAGAATAAATCCTGTCTTAGAATTGCTAATGTATTAGAACTGTCTTACCGAGAAAAAAAAATGCTTTTTATGACATTTCCTACTCAGAAAAGATTCCTCTCCAGCTGTAGTTGAAACTTAGAACAGTATATATACATACACACATATATATATGTATGCAGATTAAAGTGAAAAATTAAGGCAAATAGAAATATTTCCTTTCAAATATGTGTCTTCATATCACAGGAGTCAAATAATTATTTGCTCACTAGAAGTGATATTTAGCAGATAATTCATAGTGGAAATTAATTTTTCATGAAGTATTCTTCAAACCTTTTACTTTAAAACATTACCATAAAGCTAAAACTGGGAAGAATGAGCACGTATATTGTTCACTTAGATTCAGTAATTGTTGCTCCTGTATTGTCACTTTTGAACTTGCTCTGTGTGCATGTCTTTATGTACAAGTAACTTTAGCTATAAATTTGTGAGTTTGTGGTGAGAAATTGAACTTTTTTTTGGTCACCTGTTCACATTGGTATAGAGTCCTAGGGTACAATTAACCTCAGCAAACACCTAGAGGATACCTACAAGGTCAAATGGAGTGGTTTTACAATATAGTTTCCTAAGGGCACATCCTAAAGAATTTTTAAAAAATGTTAAAACTACATGCACTACTATTCTTACTCTTTAGAGTATTAGCAATTTATATCTTATCAACATACACAAATCACAAAATATGAAGAAAGTTCTAAAGATTAAATATACTTGTCATTTTTCATTTAGTTAATTCATTAAGGATACTACATTTTTGTTCTCATTGAAATGTCAAACAATCAGTATTAGTTTTTAGTGACAGCATGTAATAAAATATTTTATTTTTAAAAATGTAGTTTAAATTTGAATTAAACTTATTAATTAACTAAATTAGAAATAAAGCTAGTTGAGTTCTAAATTAGCTTTATTTCAAGTCCTGTTTCTAGTGGCTATTGAACTTGCAAATATACATAAAACTAAAGGAAGAAAAGTTTCAATTACTGTACTTATTAAAAGATAAAGCATATTTTCTTTTTAATTTATTCTTGTTTTAATTTTTATTTTATATTGGAGTATAGTTGATTAACATTGTGTTAGTTTCAAGGGTACAGCAAAGTGATTCAGTTACGTATATACCTGTATCTATTTTTTTTGCAAAATCTTTTCCCGTTAGGTTATTACAGAATATTGAGCAGAGTTCCCTCTGCTACACAGCAGGTCATTGTTGATTATCCATTTTAAATGTAGCAGTGTGTACATGTCAATTGCAAGATAATGTACATTTTCAACCACATTCACCAATAATGAATGCAAAAATGTTATGTAGTTCAGCTAATGTATTTCCATACAATGCCAATGATTTGCTTTAGCAAACTAATTGGAAGATGTTGGATTTTAATCACTACCAAATTGGCTAAAAATAAATTACTGAAATTCTTCATTTGCAAGATTAACGGGTTAGAAAAGTCTATTTCCAAATGTTTTTATTAACATGACCAAACATGTAAATCTTTTATTTAGAGTTGAAATACTTCATATCACATCAGCCACAAAATTCACTTAATGACAGTAACATTTTCAAACATCTATTTTCAGCATTCTCTTTTATGCTTAAGATTCTTTTGGAAAAGCAGCTATTTTTTTCAAGTATTGCTAAAAAGCATGTCTCCCTTAAAGCAATAACTGTAACTATATATACAGTTATAACAGTTGACAGCCATATATATCATATAAAAATATGAAAAGTTGGAGCAAATGTATTTTTGTTAAACAAAAGAGATATATAACTCTTTAAGCTCAATGACTGTTTTAAGTATTTCACTACTGGATAAACTTCAAACTCCTCTATGGTACAAAAAGGTTTTCATGGTCCCTCCTGATTTCTTTACAAGGTGCTCTAAAGATTCTATCTAAAATCATGTACATTTGGCCCTCTGTTCTGTGGCCTCCACATCCTTGTGGATTCAGTCAGCTATGATACTATGCCATTTTAAATAAGGGACTTAAGCATCTGCAGAATTTGTTTCCAGTGCGGGTCTTGAAACCAACTCCCTGTGTATACCAAGGGTGACTCTCTTTGATCAATCTGTTACTTCACAGTACACTGTGAATGAATGAATGATTTGAAACTGAATCAATAACTTCGAAGGCCACTCTGAGATCCTACGTGTCATATAATTTTTCATTCTTTTCTCTAAGGATACCTGACAGTCTCTTTATGACATGTGTCCCAATATCACTCTAAGTATTAGAAATAGCAATGTATTCATTATTTTTTTCTTTCTTTTATCAGAAAAAGTTATAAATAAAATATGGACAACCTAATTTTTGTTTCCAGATCCTCAATACTTGATTTTACATGTTCCCTGGGACATGTGTATCCTTTTTTTAGAGACCGCAAGTATGAAAGATATTTCAAACTTGGGTGTGATTCAGTCTTTAGTAACAGGAGGTACAGTATGTCCTGAAGAACATCTATTTCAGGAAGTCTTACACTGGGTCAGGGTTCAAGAAGGCATCTTTCCAGAAGATCTGTCAGGATTAGCAGCAACCGGGCAGATCCAGCCCTTTGGAAAGAGGGCTGGGCAAAAAAGAGCAAGGATAGTCATTCAAGGAAATTGCTGTTTATGTTACGACAGAGTATTACCCCAGGAAACTCATGGGTTGGAAGTCAAGATGAGAGCGTCAGAGAGAGCACACAGAAAACCAGAAGCCAAGTGTGTATGTAGGGATGGCCCTGGCATACCTGATCGGGCTTTAATTAACTCTGAAGTCTGATGAGAGAGGAGTTGGGGTAGAATGAAGGCTCACAGTAGCCATGGCAGGCCCTTATATCCCAGGGATGACTCTGACTATTCCAAGACCCACTGGAGGCTGCAGTAGCAGCTGTGTTATACACTACTTTCCTCAGTCAACATTACTCCAGATTTGAGGGAGAGTATTATGCCTGCAGCATGTGAGAGAATGAACAAGAGGCTGATTAAAATATAAACACTAAATGCACTAACATTTTGTAAGATATTATGAATGTTTGTGAGCTGTTGGAAGGTAGTCTGGTGAAATCTACCAACTCAGTCAAGCTTCATATTCAGTAAAACTATTAAGTTGGTTATCTTTATTTCTATGTGTGTGCTCAGTTGCTCAGTCATGTCCAACTCTTTGTGACCCCATGGACTGTAGTCTGCCAGGCTCCTCTGTCCATGGAGTTTTCCAGGCAAGAGTATTGGAGCAGGTTGTCATTTCCTACTCCAGAGATCTTTCCTACCCAGGGATCGATCGAACTTGCATCTCCTGTATTGCAGGAGGATTCTTTACCACTCCATCACCTGGGAAGCCATGGTACAGGGGCTACTGGACAAAAAGGACTTCAGATTTTGACCTGGATTTGGGACCTTCATACTTGCATGAAGTATGAAACTTATATCTTTCATTGTTATGTAGAAAGTTATGTAAACTATCTTTCTATAAATAGAGGGTGGATTTGAGATTTAGAAGGACCAGTGATGATGCTTTTGACTAAGGTAGGGTCTATACACATTTTGCCAAATGAGTCTTAATAATGGTGTTGGTGAATTCAACTAAATCAGAGGATTGAAGGTGGCAACCAAGAAAAGAGTAGAACTGTACAAACTCTGTAGATTTGTCAAAACACCTTATCAGTAGAATGGGCTCCTTGATCACTATGAAGTTTGAGAGGAGTTCTGTATGTAAGGATAATCTTTTCCAAATGGACTTTAGTCACCCAAGAGGCAGGAGCCTGTGTGCAAGAGTGAAAACATGTAGACCATGACTAAAACATTTATATCCATCTGAAAGAAGAAGTTGAAAAAAATGCATTTGCCACACCTCGACTGGTCCATTAGGCAGTTAAAAATGCCTCGGAGCTGTACAAACAGGCATCCTTTAATTGTACTTTGAACGAGTGGAATAAATGAAGTAGGCACTTTTTATGGCCTTATTAATGTTACCCCACCAGTACTGATTCATGAAGGATATCATTTTGTCAGTAGACAAATGGTTTAATGCATGTACACTGGCAAGGAGTGGGGACTTTTAGTCTCCAGAAGGACTGGGTTGTTATTTGGTCATAACCCAAACTTTCTCTTTTTATCAAACATAATTGTTGAATTTCAGGCTTGGTTTTCCATATTTTGAGGTCAATTTCTGGGCTTCTCTAGATGGTTTTTTTTTTAAATTATCATTGAGGGAACTATTCCCTTGGGCCATGACAGGGATTTGGCTGCTACTGGTTCCTTTAAAGGCAGAATTCCTTGTGGAAATATCAGCAAGATGATTTCTCCAGTTCCCAGACGGTCATGTTTAGAATGCCCTAGAATCTTAACAATAGCTGAAGCAGCAGGTAGCAGTACTGGGTCCAATAATTCTTATACATTAAGGACATTTACAATTTTATATCTGCTTCAGGTGAGAAAGCCATGCTGTTTCCACAACATTCCAAAATCATGAGCTACATTGAAAGCACATCCAATATCAGTATAAATATTGGCAGCTTTGCTCGTGGCTAATGTACAACCCATATTAAGAGTGCTTAATTCAGCCTGCTGAGCCAAAGTAGACATAGGTAAAGATGTTGCATCAACAGTATCAAAAGGAATAGCAATAGCCTACTGAACACAATATTTGCCATGTCACCTTTTAAACAAGAACCATCAGTGATCCATGAGAAGTCAGCATTACCCAGAGGAATTTCCTGCAGATCAGCACAAGGAATCAGGAGATGATACCTCAGCTTAAAGCTGGCATGAAGGGCTTCGTCAGTGAAGAAGGGAGAAGAGTAGCTAGGTTAAGGTTTGATGTTGTTCAGTCACTAAGTCGTGTCCGACTCTTTGGAATCCCATGGGCTGTAGCACACCAGGCTCTTCTGTCCTCCACCGTTTTCCAGAGTTTCCTCAAATTCATGTCCATTGAGTTAGTGATATTATCTAACCAATTCATCCTCTCCTGCCCCCTTCTCCTATTGCCTTCAGTCTTTCCCACCATTTGTATCTGTTCCAATGAATCGGTCCTTCCCATGAGTTGATCAAAATATTGGAGTTTCGGCTTCAGCATCTGTTTCTGAAGAATTTTCAGGGTAGATTTCCTTTAGGATTGAATGGCTTGATCTCCTTACAGTCCAAGGGACTCTCAAGAGTCTTCCCCAGCACCACAATCCAAAAGCATCAATTCTTTGGTTCTCAGTCTTCTTTATGGCCCAACTCTCACATCTGTACATGACTACTGGAAAAAAAAATAGTTTTGACTATATGGACCTTTGTTGCTATAGTGATGTTTCTCCTTCTTAATATGCTATCTAGGTTTGTCACAGCTTTCCTTCCAAGGAGCAGGAATCTTTTAATTTCATGGTTGTGGTTACCATCACAGTGATTTTGAACTCCAAGAAAATAAAACCTGTCACTGTTTCCACTTTTCCCCCTTCTATTTGCCATGGACTTGTGGGACTGGACACCATGATATAAATTTTTTTAATGGTGGGTTTCAAGCCAGTTTTTTCACTCTCCTCTTTCGTCCTCATCAAGAGGCTCTTCAGTTCTTCTTCACTTTCTGTCATTAGAGTGGTATCATCTGCATATCTAAGGTTGTTGATATTTCTCCAGGCAATCTTGATTCCATCCTGTGATTCATCCAGCCTAGCATTTTGCATTATGTAGAAGTTAAATAAGCAGGGTGATGATATATAGCCTTGTCATACTCCTTTTCCAATTTTGAACTAGTCAGTCATTCCATGTTGGGTTCTAACTATTGCTGCTTGACTTGCAAACATATTTTTCAGGAGACAAGTAAGGTGGTCTGGTATTCTCATCTCTTTAAGAATTTTCCACAGTTTGTTGAGATCCAGACAGTCAAAGGCTTTAGTGTAGTCAATGAAGGAGAAGTAGATGTTTTTTTGAAACTTCTTTGCTTTCTCTGTGATCCAATGAATGTTGGCAATTTTATCTCTTCATCCTCTGCCCCTTTGCAACCCAGCTTGTGCATCTGGAAATTCTCAGTTTATATACTGCTGAAGCCTAGCTTGAAGGATTTGAGTATAATTTTGCTAGTATGTGAAATGAGCACAATTGTACTGTACCCTGAACATTCTTTGATATTGCTCTTCTTTGGGACTGGAATTGGAACTGACCTTTTCCAGTCCTGTGGCCACTGCTGAGTTTTCTAGATTTGCTGACATATTTAATGTAGCACTTTAACAGCATCTTTTAGGATTTTAAGTAGTCCAGCTAGAATTCCATCACCTCCTTTAGCTTTGCTGGAAGTAATGCTTCCTAAGGCCCACTTAACTTCACACTCCAGGATGCAGGATGTCCGGCTCTAGGTGAGGGACTAAACCATCATGGTTATCTGGATCATTAAGATCTTTTTTGTATAGTTCGTCCATGTATTCTGTCACTTCTTTGCTTGTAATCTGTGTAATCTCCTTTGCTTCTGTTAGGGCCTTACTCTTTCTGTCCTTTATCGTGCCCATTCTTGCATGGAATGTTCCCTCGGTATCTCCAGTTTTCTTGGAGAGATCTCTAATATTTCCCATTCTCTTGTTTTCCTCTATTTTTTTGCATTGTTCATTGAAGAAGGCCTTCTTATCTCCTTGATATCCTCTAGAACTCTGCATTCAGATGGGTATAACTTTTGCTTTCTTCTTTGCCTTCTGCTTCTCTTATTTTCTCAGCTATTTGTAAAGACTCCTCAGAGAATCACTTTGCCTTCTTGCATTTCTTTTTCTTTGGGGTGGTTTTGGTCATTGCCTCCTGTACAGTATTACTAACCTCTTTCCATAGTTTCTTAGGAACTCTGTCTACGAGATATAATCCCTTGAATCTATTCATCATCTCCACTGTAGAATCACAAGGGATGTGATTTAGGCCATCTCTGAATGGCCTAGTGGTTTTTCCCTACTTTCTTCAATTTAAGCCTGAGTTTTGCAATAAAGAACTCATAATCTGAGCCATAGTTGGCTTCAGGTCTTGTTTATTGACTGTTTATAGAGTTTCTATATGACCTGCAAAGAACATAATCGATCTGATTTTGGTATTGATCATCTGTTGTTGACCATATGTAGAGTTATCTCTTTGGTTGTTAGAAAAGGGTGTTTGCTATGACTGGTGTGTTCTCTTGACAAAACTCTGTTAGCCTTTACCCTGCTTCATTTTGTACTCCAAGACCAAACTTGTTTGCTATTCCTACTTTCTCTTGACTTCCTACTTTTGCATTCCAATCCCCTATGATGTTCTTCTTTTCCCAGTTGTTTCAGGTGTAAAATTAGGTTGTCTATTTAATGTCTTGTTTCTTGAGGTAGGATTGTATTGCTATAAATTTCCCTCTTAGAACTGCTTTCACCATATCCCATAGGTTGTGAGTTGTTGAGTTTTCATTGTCATTTGTTTCTAGAAATTTTTTTGACTTCCCNTTGTTTCAGGTGTAAAATTAGGTTGTCTATTTAATGTCTTGTTTCTTGAGGTAGGATTGTATTGCTATAAATTTCCCTCTTAGAACTGCTTTCACCATATCCCATAGGTTGTGAGTTGTTGAGTTTTCTTTGTCATTTGTTTCTAGAAATTTTTTTGACTTCCCTTTTGATTTCTCCAGTATTCTGTTGGTTATTTAGAAATGTGTTGTTTAATCTCCATGTTTGTATTTCTTGCATTTTTTTCCTTGTAATTGATATCTAGTCTCATAGCATTGTGTTCTGAGAAGATGTTTGATATGATTTCAATTTTCTTCAATTTACTGAGGTTTGATTTGTGACCCAAGATGTTGTTTATCCTGGAGAAAGTTTCATGTGCACTTGAGAAGAAGGTGTGTTCTTCTGCATTTGGATGGAATGTCCTGAAGATTTAAATGAGATCCATTTCATCTAATGTATCATTTAAAACTTGTGTTTCCTTATTAATTTTCTGTTTTGATGATCTGTCCATTGGCGTGAGTGGGGCCTACTATTATTGTGTTACTGTCCATTTCTCCTTTTATGTGTGTTAGTGTTTGTCTTATGTATTAAGGTGCTTCTATGTTGGGTGCATAGATATTTACAATTGTTATGTCTTTCTCTTGGATTGATCCCTTGATCATTATGTAGTGTCCTTCCTTATCTCTTGTAATCTTCTTTATTTTAAGGTCTATTTTGCCTGATATGAAGATTGTTACTCCAGCTTTCTTTTGCTTCCATTTGTATGGAATATATTTTCTATCCTCTCATTTTCAGTCTATATGTGTCTTTAGGTCTGAAGTGTGTTTCTAGTAGACAGCATATAATGTGTTTTGTTTTTATATCCATTCAGCCAGTCTATGTCTTTTGGTTGGAGCATTTAGTCTATTTACATTTAAAGTAATTATTGATATATATGTTCCTATTGCCATTTTCTTAATTGTCTGGGGTTGATTTTGTAGATCTTTTTTCTTCTATTGTATTTCTTAACTATATAGGTCCCTTCAACATTTGTTGTAAAGCTGATTTGGTGGTACTGAATTCTCTTACCTTTTGCTTGTTGAAAAGCTTTTTATTTCTCCATAAATTTTGAGATCCTTGCCAGGTACAGTGATCTTGGTTGTAGATTTTTCCCTTTCAGGACCTTAAATATATCCTGCCATTCCATTCTGGCCTGCAGAATTTCTGCTGAAAGGTAAGCTATTAAGTGCATGGGGTTTCCTTTGTATGTTACTTGTTGCTTTTCCCTTTCTGCTTTTAATATTCTTTCTTTATGCTTAGTCTTTTTTAGTTTGATTAGTATGGGTCTTGGCGTGTTTCCTTGGGTTTATCCCCTATGATTAAAAGGACATCATTTTTTGACATTAGTTATAGAAGGTGAAGGCAATGGCACCTCACTCCAGTACTCTTGCCTGGAAAATCCCATGGATGGAGGAGCCTGGCAGGCTGCAGTCCATGGGGTCACTAAGAGTTGGACACGACTGAGCTACTTCACTTTCACTTTCCACTTTCATGCATTGGAGAAGGAAATGGCAACCCACTCCATTGTTCTTGCCTGGAGAATCCCAGGGATGGAGGAGCCTGGTGGGCTGCCGTCTATGGGATCCCACAAGTCAGACACGACTGAAGCGACGCAGCAGCATAGAAAGTGATGTAGGTCTTCATAGAACAGGTCAAACTTCAGCTTCTTCTGCATCAGTGGTTGGGACATAGACTGATTACTGTGATGCTGAATGATTTGCTTTGGAAATGAACCAAGATCATTTTGTCATTTTTGAGACTCCATGCAGTATTGAATTTCGGACTCTCTTGTTGACTATGAGGGCTACTCCATTTCTTCTAAGGAATTCTTACCTACAGTGATAGACATAATCATCATCTGAATTAAATTAACTCTTTCCCATCCATTTTAGTTCAATGATTCCTAATATTTTGATGTTCAGTCTTGCCATCTGCTTGACCACATCCAATTTACCTTGATTTATGGATCTAATATTCCAGGTTTCTATGCAATGCTGATCTTTACAGCATTGGACTTTACCTTCACCACTAGACCCATCCACAACTGAATGTTGTTTTTGCTTTGGCCCAGCCACTTCATTCTTTCTGGAGCTATTACTAATTGCCCTCTGCTCTTCCCCAGTATCATATTGGACACCTACTGACCTGGGGGCTTATGTTCCAGGGTCATTTCTTTTTGTGTTTTTGTACTTTTTGCCTTTTCATTCATGGGGTTCTTGTGCCAAGAACGCTGAAGTGGTTTGTCATTCCTTCTTCCAGTGGACTACATTTTGTCAGAATTCTCCATTTATGATCACTCTGTCTTGGGTGGACCTGCCAGGCATGACTTATAGCTTCGTTGAGTTATGTAAGCCCCTTCACCACAACAAGGCTGTGATCTATGAGGTGGGGTTGCGGGAGGGGGTGTGTGTGTTAAGGTTTCTACAATGTTAAAGAGTTGTGTGAGGAACAATTAACAAAAAAGACTTCTCAGGAGACAAGCTGACTTAAATACCCCAAAGGTAGTTTTCATCTACAGAAGGGAAAAGTGAATCCAATAATCAATATGTCTAATGGCAGGTAGTTTCATCAAACTCTCCTTTAAAACCTTGAAGAATATGTCATTTGGTTCTTCCCATAAAATTGGGTTGGGGTCATTTTTATTTTAATAAAACATATGGAGATCGGCTATAAGAGAGAAAACTGAAATCCAGTTTCAGCAGAGAAAATCTCACACTTGCTTCTAGCTTTGAAAAACTTAGGACACCATGAAGTCTATCTAGGTATAGCCCTTGTTTTGATAGCACATGCCCTAAATATCGAACCTAGGTTTGATCAAACTCAGTTTGTCTTTGATGATCTTATGTCCCTTTAAGGCTAAAAGCTTTAGCAAGTGGATGCTGTATTTCTGTGAGGAGGCTTGAGAAGGAGAGCAAAGAAGCAAATCATCCACATATTGCAACTAAATCAAGCCACTGGGGAACTTTATATCATTCAGATCAGCCATCAGGATTTGCAAAAAACAAAAACGACTCTCAGTAAAACCCTGAAGCATTACTGTCCAGATGAATTGCTTTTCTTCCCAAGTGAAGGCAAAAAGATATTGGTGAGCTTTATCAAATGGAATACTAAAAAATGCATTGCATAATCAGTTACAGTAAAAAAAATTTACTTTTGGTAATTCCCATGGATGTTAGTAATGTATGAGGTTTAGGGACAATAGGGTATTAAGGGATAACAACGTTATTGCTCAGAAGTCCTGGACAAACCTTCACCCTCAGCCTGTAAGTTTTCTCACCAGTAAAAGAGAATAGTTACAAAGACCAGGACAATGGATAATGAGGTCTTGACACTAGTAATCTCCTATAATGGGTTGCTTTACTTATAGGGTATTGATTAATTTGGGAAGAGGTTTTGAGAGACCTATTTGAATCTTGATGGTAGGTGCTCTGTGAGTTTGGCCAATGTCAGTTAAAGACTGTGCCCATAAGAAAAATGGTAGTGAATTCAATAGGGACAAATGATTGGTGTTTTCAGAATCTGCTCAGTATCATCAGAGATGGAACAACTAAAATATGTCAAAGCTTCATTTCATTCACCTGGTTGGTTACTTCGATAACTATCACCAGTTTCTAGAATCACTGTTCTCTTTTGGGATAAATTCCGGTATGATACTTCTCAAAGAATTCTTGGCCTAATAAATGAATCATGGGTGGAGAAATTAAGGAGAAAATAATGTGTCTATCTCAAAAAACTTAAATGAATGGGAACAGGATCAGAGACAGGAACTTTGTGAGGTCCATTTTAGCTATTTGAACTGTTTCAGTACTCTGGGGCAGGGGCTGCTTTATAGCAGTGGGGTTGAACATTGAGAGTGTGGCTCTGATATACATTAGGACTCAAAGAGATTCATCCGCAATTTGAGAAATGTTTCTCTGAACTGATTTAGAGAGAAGACTTGAAAGAGCTCTTGTACTTTCTCAGAGCCCTATCACCGAGAATTGGAAGAACACTGGAAAGTATAATAGGGGGCTAAAAAGTGACTAAGGTGCTTAAATTTGTAAAAATCTCATTTTCAATGTCCTCTTTGCAATCATAGCAGAAACTAGGAGAGTTTGGGTTTTATTTAAGTGAAGTGAAGCGAAGTGAAGTGAACTCACTTAGTCGTGTCCAACTCTTTGCGACCCCGTGGACTATAGCCTGCCAGGCTCCTCTGTCCATGGGATTTTCCAGTGGATCTTCTCCAGTGGATCTTCCCAACCTGAATCCTAACAAATCCCCCTCTTATCACTTTGTCTCTCAATGAATTTTTGCAATGATACATCAGGGCCTTAGTTTCATTAGTTTTGGCCAAACTTGGGTCCCGGGAAAGAGCTGAAGGACAGGAGGAAAAAGCAGTGGGAAAAACGTGCCAAGGAATCCCCTTCATAGCCCACCGGAAAATTTGCTAAATATCTGACCGGTGCTCACAATTTCATTGGTCTGATCCTTGGCACAGAGAAGAGAAAGGACAGAAGAACCCCCACCGGCTTGAGTAACAGCTACTGGGGCTCAGCAGATAGCGCCTTTGGGACATGCTGAGGAGTAGCCTCTCCAGAGTCCCTCAGTTGTGCCCCTTGCCACCCTCCTGTTGGCAGGAGGTTCGAGGAAACAACAAACGAGAGATTGTAAAGGAATTAAGATTTCGTTAGGCATGTCCCTCCAGCCATAGAAGCGAGGACCTCTTACCTTAATCGGAGGTCTTCTGAAATCTGAGACTGGGCTGCGTGACCTTTCTGTTGAGTTTAGGAGGCCTCATTTACTGGAGTTGATGATCAAGAGTTTTGGTGGTCCTCCTTTGCGATAAATCATCCAGGCTGGGAGTGGCTCATTTGCCAGATTAACTTAATCAGAGTACACACAGTTTCCTATTCCATCCTGGTCTTTTTTACTAGAAGGAAAAGATCATGGTTCAGTCCATTAACAAACATAACAATTACAAGCTACCCAATTGTTTCCTTAAAAACTCTCTGAAGTGGATTGTAATATTCATGAACAAGAGCATGAGATTTTGTCTGAAAGTCTGAATTTTTTTCCAATCAACAGGCTTTTGAAAAGCCCTCAGAAATACTCAATAATGGAGCCTACTGCTGCTGCTGCTGCTAAGTCGCTTCAGTCGTGTCCGACCCTGTGTGACCCCATAGACAGCAGCCCACCAGGCTCCCCTGTCCCTGGGGTTCTCAAGGCAAGAACACTGGAGTGGGTTACCACTGCCTTCTCCGATAATGGAGCCTAGTCATATAATAATTCGTGGGCTGGTCTCCCAGTTATAATTTGAGCAACTTTTCAGGATTTTCCCAATTAGCAGCTGTCATCCAATGCTAGGCCTGACTTTCACCAAGTATGTGAGCCAGCCGATACAAGTGAAGGAAAGCAGACTGATAAGTTTGCATGACTATATTAAAATCCTCATCAGAGAGATGAGGATACAGGGTGCTTGGGACTGGTGCACAGGGATGATCCAGAGAGTTGATATGGGATGGGAGGTGGGGGGGGTGTTCAAGATTGGGAACTCATGTACACTTGAAACAGAAAAATAAAAAAATATAATAAAAAAAGTAAAATCCTCATCAGATCTGGGAAGGTCTTCGGTTACTTTGGGAAACTCTTTGGCTATGGCTCATGGTTCAGCTTGAGTCCACAGAATAGAAGAAATTAAGGGTTTCCCTTCTGGATGCCCGTAAGGCTTAATTTTAAAGGGGCAGGTTCTGACAAGTTCAGAGGAAAAGTGAGTGGAAAAGAGTTTCTGAGAGAAAGTGAAGTTTGACAAGATAATTAGCTTGGGGAAGCTGAGGTTTAGAGAAGGTGTAGATAGTGGGGAAGGGAAGGAGAAAGGGAACCAGAGGTGAGTCTGAGGGCAAGGAGCTGAGGAAGAGACTCAAGATGGCGAGAGAGGCACAACCTGAGATAGAGAAGCCAAGGAAAAAGAACTTGCAGCCTTGCAGTCAATTTTATTTTCCTTTAATAGTTTGCTTGCCTCAGTTAATCTCAAAATCTTTTGTAGAAAGGCAATCACAGATTCCTGATAACATCGGGAGGCTTCGAAAAACCAACTGAAATAAGCATCCCACTCAGTCCTGGAAATGTCTGAGCTTCTGAAGTCCAATTCGGTTTTAAGGAAACTAAGTTTGTGCATTTCAAAACTTTCCCGTAATGGCTATTGATATTCTAAGTTATGTTTGGTCTCCTTTGTCCATTTTGTTGAAAGCACTCATCAGGAACGACTGCAGCTTTTAAAAATAAAATCGGCCAAGTCCCCGTAGGGGAGCACCCTTAAAATATTTATATAACTGGGATCTCTTTTCTCAGACAGCTTTCTCTAAAGAACAATTTTCAAATAGCTCAAATAATTTATAGCTCAAACAGCTCAATTCAAACCAGCTAATCTCAGCCAGTTCTAAAGAGACAGCTTGGTCCTGGAGAAGTCAGGCTAAAGGCTTTTTTCCCAGCCAGTTTTCAGAGAATAGCCCTATCCAAAATTATAGGCCAAGGCTGAAAAACCGGCACAGATTCAGAGAAGTAGACCCCGCTCCAGAAGGAAAGAGTGAAAAGCATTTTCAGACAGCTTTGTTTGAAACAGTCTGATTTCAAAATTAGACCAAAGTGCCAAATGAATACTTGCCTACAGAACAAGGCCTTACCTAGAAAAATAAAACCTTATAATAGATCCCAAGCAAAGCCTGGAGAGTTCCAGAAGCAGAGGGTGGAGCTTGGATCCAAAAGAAAGAGGTACCTTCAAAATCCAGGGCTGGAAAGACAAGCAGTGAGCAGCAAAGGGCTCACTTGTGAGTACCAGGCCTGTGTTCTCACTGGGCTCAGAGCTGTCGGGGTCTTCTCCATCCCTTGCAAATGTAGACCTAAAACAAACAGCCTGCTAGGTATGTCTCTTGCAAAGATGAGTTTATTTAGGATCAGTAGAGATTTACAGTTTGGAATCTACAACCATGACAAGTGAAAGTGAACGTGTTAGTCACTCAGTCATGTCCAAGTCTTTGCAACCCCACCAGACTCCTCTGTCCATGGGATTCTCCGGGCAAGATTGCTGGAGTGGGTTTCCATTCCTTTCTCCAGGGGAATCTTTCCCAGCCAGGGATCAAACCCAGGTCTCCTGCATGCAGTTCCTTTACTGACTGAGCCGTCAGGGAAGCCCTGGTGACAAGCTACAGGTTAGCTACCTCCACACAGCAAAGAAAGAAGAACACTTATATAGAGAAGGAAAGGGAGGTGGGATGATTTTAGTAAGCAAAGAGGGCATGGCTTTTCATTGGCTGAGTCCTTGCAAGGAAGGAGGAGTCTTTCTTCTTCCCCGTGGGCTCTGATATCATCCCAGGATGTGAGAGTTTCCCTTTCTGATCTCCCAACTCTGTTTAACTGAGGTTTGTGTCTGCTAATTTTTTTGCAAATTAAAAATTGGCTTAAAGTGTATACCTTATGTTAAATACTCATATCACAAAAATAATAATAACAACAAATAAAGAGGGCAAGGGGAAATTTATATAGGTGATGGGTATATTTATGACAAACATTGTGATGGTTTCATGGTGTACATTTGTCTCCAAATCATTAACTGGTATGTATTAAATAGGAATAGCCTTTTGTGTGATGCTCATACTTTAATAAAGTATATTTTTAAAAAAGAACTTAATGTAATACAGCATAAAAATGATAACTTTGACTAAGAAATATACTGGTTCTTTGGAAAACAACAGAATATTTACCTAATATAATGAACTTCTACCTAATGGTGGTATACTTCTACTTAATTAATAAAGAAAATGGAGAAAACACAGACATACAAAGTAAGAAATGGCATAAAGGTAATAACATTGAAAGAGAAAAAGCATTTAATAAAATATTGAAAGAGGATTCTTTGAAAGCCTCTATGAAAATAAATTTGAAAGCCTTGTTTAAATTAATACATACAGAAAAATAACTGCTAACAAAACTGATCTTTTAGAGACAAAAAGCTTAGCACATTAATTTCTGTAGAAGGAATTTTAAACATTACTAAGAAACTACTGTACAATAAACAGCATCCCTGGTGGCTCAGTGGTGAAGAATCTGCCTGCCAATGCATTAGATGTGGGTTCGATCCCTGGGTCAGGAAGATCCCCTGGAGAAGGAAATGGCAACCCACTCCAGTATTCTTGCTTGGGAACTCCAATGGACAGAGGAACCTGGTGGGCTATAGTTAATGGGCTTCCAAAAGAGTCAGACATGACTTAATGACTAAACAACAACTGTATAATAAAGCACCCAGTCCAGTCAGTTTCCCAAAAGAAACCTACAAACTTTTGAAGAACAGATAATCTCAATGCCAAATAAAATGTTTTGAGTGGTAAATGAAGAAATATGTCCCAACTTTTTTTGATGCTAGTTTAAAATCAATAATTAAACCAAATAAAGATAGCACAAAAAGTTACAAACCAGTAAATAGGATATCCATTACCACTGTATGGCTTGATGGTCTACAGTTGAAAGGGTTGTAAAAAGTCAGACATGACTGAATGACTAAATGCGTGTGCGCACGCACACACACACACACACACACACACGCATAATGAAAGGTAAGTGGTATTTATTTCAGGAAAGCAAGGTTGGTTATTTATGTAGATTAGATATAACTATAGACATAGACATATGTCAGGTAAAGAGAAATAGTCCTACTCTCCCCTCTCTGTTATTTACTTATTCAACACTGTATTGGACGTATTACCTAATGTAATTTGATAAAAAGAAAGCAGTGAGATATCTGAATTAAAAAGAAGTAAAAATTCCCTATTAGCAAAGATACAATAGTATACCTAGAAAACATGACAGAATCAATTTTCATATTGTCAAACACAAAAAATGAGTAAGGTAGCAAGGTATGCTGCTGCTGCTGCTAAGTCGCTTCAGTTGTGTCCAACTCTGTGCGACCCCATAGACGGCAGCCCACCAGGCTCCCCTGTCCCTGGGATTCTCCAGGCAAGAGTCATGGAGTGGGGTGCCATTGCCTTCTCCAAGGTATACAAATGATATTTCAAAAAATCAGATTTTCATATATATAAATAGCCACCTAGCAAAAATGTTAGCAAACACCTCGTTTTTAATCACTAAATAAAATTAAAATACTTGGAAATTAATTTAACACATGGAAATTAATTTAACACATAATGAGCAAAACCAAAATAGTCCTAAAAGACACAAATGTAGATTTGTACAAAGAAAACACATCCCTTTTCTTCAACAGAAGTCAACATCACAAAGATATCAGTTCTCCCTAAAGTAATTTTTAAACTTTATACAATTCTTTAAAATATTATTAAATTCTTAAAGTATTTAAAGCCAATAAACTAGTTTTTTTGCAGCTAGAAAATCTGATATTAAATTTCATGGGAAAATTAAAAATGTAAGAATAACAAGAAAAAAAAACAGATGAAAACCTATAATAGACTAGATATTAAAACACGAAATCGCCCCCACAATGAAGGCAGTATAGTATGAACTCATAAACAGATATAACCAGTGTATAACAGAAATTTCAGAAACAGACCAAGGTACATATGTATAAATTAAGTACACAACATACATGGCATCAGAAATCATTGGACAAAGATAGGCTCTTTCTCAATGATGCTGAGATCATTGGCTAGCCATTTTAAAAAAAGATGAAGATGATGATTCATACCAGACACTATATGTAAAAAATAAATTCAAATGTATCAGGGATGTCCATATAAAAAATGCATACAAATAGAAAAAGAAAAGTTGTGCAAGTTCCTCAAAAACTTGGGTGTAGAAAAGACTTTCTAAATATGACTCACAATCCAGATGTAATATTGAAAACTTGCCAAATTCTACTATATTAGAAAAAGCCAAACTTCTGAGTGATGAAAACACAATGCTGCTGCTGCTAAGTCGCTTCAGTTGTGGCCAACTCTGTGCGACCCCATAGACGGCAGCCCACCAGGCTCCCCCGTCCCTGGGATTCTCCAGGCAAGAACACTGGAGTGGCCAATAAAGCAATCTAAAAAACAAAGGAAACTGGAGAAAAATTTAAATGTACAGCATAGTTAAAGGCTAGTATCCCTAATATATGGGCTTCCCTCGTGGCTCAGATGGTAAAGATCTGCCTGCAATGCAGGAGACACGCGTTCGATCCCTGGGTTGGGAAGATCCCCTGGATAAGGGAATGGCTACACACTCCAGTATTCTTGCCTAGAGAATTCCATGGATGGAGGACCCTCATGTGGTATAGTCTGCTGCTGCTAAGTTGCTTCAATCGTGTCCAACTCTGTGCGACCCCATAGACAGCAACCCACCAGGCTCCTCTGTCTCTGGGATTCTCCAGGCAAGAACAATGGAGTGGTTTGCCATTTCCTTCTCCAATGCATGAAAGTGAAAAGCGAAAGTGAAGTCGCTCAGTCGTGCCCGACTCTTAGCGACTCCATGGACTGCAGCCTACCAGGCTCCTCCATCCATGGGATTTTCCAGGCAAGAATACTGGAGTGGGGTGCCATTGCCTTCTCTGGTGGTATAGTCTATAGGGTCACAAAGAGTCAGATACAACTGAGCCACTAACACACACACACATATCCCTAATATATAAAGAACCACCAGTAGCTTCATAGTGACTATCTAGAAGTACCAGAGCAATTATTCACTTTTTTCCGAAACTTCCTTGTCATAATTATGCCTTTCATACAGAATCATTCATGTGGTAGTTACACTTCCACTATTTGAATTACATATGAGTGTAGTACTAAACTCAGAATACAGAATGTAGCTGTAAATTCAGTGCTTTAGGCAAAATTGTCTTTTGGCAAATTGAACTCAGAATCATTTGATTGCAGAAGTCATATCCCCAACCTGATTTTATGCTAATTGGCCAGGTGATTCAGGTTTTAAAAACAAATTTCTTCCCTTTATCCCCTAATCAATTTACTGCTCTGTCTTTGAAGTTTTACTACACATTCTGGATGAATCCATGGGTAAATCCACCACAGTCTCTTTGACTAAATGGATGTTAATGAATACAATATTGAGCTTTTTGTTGGCTAAATTACCTCTAACAAGATATTTTAGAGTTAATTTAATGAAGTGCACGACGAAGTTAAATAAGTGGCTTATTTTATTGAATGAGGCAAGTTGAAAGAGAATAAACACAATAAATACTGTAAGGTAAAAAAAAATACCATAATTTTATTGTCTACAAAGTGTTTTGAAATCCTTCAAATGAAAACGTCACTGTTGTCATTAATCACTTCCTTCTATGTCTTATCTCCCTGAATATTGGATTGATAAATTTATTTTATCTCGTGCTATTAGGGGGCTTCCCTGGAGGCTCATATGGTAAAGAATCTGGCTGCAATGCAGGAGACATGGGCCTGATCCCTGGGATGGGAAGATCCTTTGAAGGAAACAGCTACCCACTCCAGTATTCTTGGCTGGGAAATGCTATGGACAGGGCTGCCTGGCGGGCCACACATTTTGTTCCAGGATGATTTCATGTAAACTATGTAAAACAAGTACATGATGTTACTATGTAACTTTGATAGATGTATCTGAATAGTAAAGTATAAAAAGCTGCAATCTTTACTTGTATTAACTATAGAAATACTTGTATTGTTTTCAAATGTCATTAGAGATTAGAATTGCATGGCTATCTTTCCTACTTTTAGGAAATAGCTCTCACACTAAATATAGGCATACTGATTTAAAGTTTACATAGCATTTGACATGTATTATCTCTTGATTCCTGCAACAAACCTTCAAGATAAACAAAGAAGGATTTTTTCCATTTTAGAGACAGGAAAACAAAGGAACTAAAAGAGGTTAAGGACATAAGATCATACTGTTGATATTGCTCAACTTGTCCTATAAACTAAAGGCTTCCCTGATGGCTCAGACAGTAAAGAATCTGCCTGCCACGTGAGAGACCTAGGTTGGATCCCTGAGTCGGGAAGATCCCCTGGAGAAGGGAATGGCAACCCACTCCAATATTCTTGCCTGGAGAATTCCAGGGACAGAGGAGCCTGGCGGGCTACAGTCCATGGGGTAACAATGAGTTGGACATGCCTGAGTGACAAACACTTTCTAAAGTGCTGCTATAAAAAATAAAGTTGATTTATTAACTGGTCTGGGGACAAGCTGTTGCTACATGCAGAAAACAATCAGTTGGCATTGGCCTCTTTAATTTATATTCTACCATCTACTTGCCAAATCAACAAATGCTTCAGGGAAGAGTTTTCCTGATATTTCTACCACCTCTGAGCAGTGTTCAGCAGTGTATCAGTTGGAGTGCATATGTACTTTCACCAAACATTATGAATTCTGAAGACAGATAAGAAACAGGGACACCCTCTGGGCAATCAGTCCAGAAACTGGTTGACTTGCCACAAACACATGCTATACTATTGTGTTGAGCTGGAAGCAGTCATATACTTGCAAATGTCTAGCAACTGGCTCTCTAGAAAACCAGAAGTCCTGATTTGCAGGATTTGCCATCTCTGTAAATATTCTCACCAAGGCTAATTTCAAACTTCAACATCACTGAACAGAGTTGGGAAGGGGTATGCACCATCCGCTCTCATTGGCAGATGTGATTCAGCCCCACCCAACACATCACTGCCTGAAAGTCAACATTAATTTCCATGTCTGAACTGTAGCTTTTGGAAAAGAGATTGTGGAGAATATACTTTTGTATTTATATTAGATTCTGTATTTTACCTGGATCACTTGATATTTTCACCTAATCCATAGCNCTTTGTAAGCAAATATTTCTTAGTTGATAAAGTCTTTAGGTAAATATTTTGATTTCTTAATTCTGATGCAATTAGAACTAGAAGACATTTTTGCACCTTAATAAATTTATACCAGCATCACTGAAATAAATAACAGTTGAATTGAATCCATTCTTTTCCATTTCCTGCACCCCCAGAGACAGAGAAGGGATAATAGTGATGTTATAGATATTTAAGGCAACATTCAACTCATTAATAATGAAAGTCATGAAAGAGATAATTTCTGGTACTTCCCTATGTCTTTTTTTTTTAATCTGAAGATCACAAGATACCATCTGAAAAAAGAGTTAGCACAGAGCTTCTAGTATTTCCTATAGTTATCAAGTACTTTTCTAAGGCTAAAATCTCGTATTTGTATTTTTCTAAATTTTCAGAAACTACTCTGTAATTTTGCTAGATTTTTCCTAGGAGGATTGGGTTCAATCCTCAAGATCTAAGAGATTTTTCTAAAGATGTTATTCTGGGTGATATGAAGTTATCTTAAATTCTGCCAGATAGATGAGGGAAGTTAGAATTTCTTAGGTACAAGAAATCATACTGGATGACTCTACTCAACTTGAGAATCAATTGGTTTTCCAGGTATTTTCACAGAATGTGAGGCAGAAGTTTTAAGGAGCAGAAGGACTGCATGGTGGTAAAAAACTCTGGCTGAGAAAAGCTGGACACCTGTTGTCAACCTGACCCTAACAGTTAAGCCAAACCTGAGGAGATAAAAGGATAAAGAGGAAAAGTGGGCATTTGAGCACAAAGGCAGGGATGAAATTACTCCATGGTAAGGGACTCCAACAGTGGAGTCCAAACCAGAGTCAAGATTCAAGCCGTTCATCAACATAGGCAGGAAATATACAGAGACTTAGGCATGTGAGGGTTTAATTCCTCTTCCTGAGGAGTTAGAGTAGGTCTGGGTTGGATATAAGATCACAATGGCTGAAATGCAGGAACAAACACTGAAATTTCAGGAATGGACACTGGTTTCTACATTACTGAGTTATCCACAGCAACCAAGAGAAGGAAGAACAGAAGGGCAAATTCAGGTCCAGACCTAGAGCAAGTACTACAGTCCAAGGATGACTGTTGAATCCTGTCTGGTGCAATGCCTGAGCACGGGCTTGAGACAAGAGACCATGGATCGGGGTGCACTGGATTGGTACAGGGAGGCAGAGGCAGTTGGAAAGGGCAGAGTAGCAAAGGGATCACTTCCAACAAGTTTAGTGTGCCTTTGAGTGGGTCATGCATGCATGTTCAGTCACGTCTGACTTGTGACCCCATGGACTGTAGCCCACCAGGCTCTTCTGTCCATGGGATTTTCCAGGCAAGAATACTGGAGTGGGTTGCCATTTCCTTATCCAGGGGATCTTCCTGGACCAGGGATCCAACCCATGTTTTCTGCATTGGCAGGTGGATTCTTTACCATTGAGCCACCTGGGAAGCCCCTTTGAGTGGGTCAGCCTGATTTAAAAGCACTAGATCCAGCTGGACATATGGAGATCTGAAAAATCAGGATAAGGAGTCAAGAGATTCCTGTGTTGATCACGGTTTTTATGAAATTTACACATTATAGATATTCATGTTCCTCTGTTGAGTCCACGGCTGAAAAATCTTAGCACTGGCTAATTCAGGGACTTTGTCATTATCATTAAACCAGGCCAAAGAGTTGAAAGCCACAAACAGATTCCTTAAGTCTTTGTTGCTTGTGGGAGTCAGAAGGCATGAAGTTATATGCATTTAAAAACTTGCCCATCACTTATCACTATGTGTGTGTGTGTGTACTTAGTCATTCAGTCATGTCCGACTCTGTGTTCCCATAGACTATAGCCTGCCAAGCTCCTCTGTCTGTGGGATACTCCAGGCAAGAATACTGGAGTGAGCTGGAATGCTCTCCTCCAGAGGATCTTCCTGACACAGGGATCAAACTCAAGTCTTTTGTGTCTCCTGCATTGGCAGGCAGATTCTTCACTGTGCCTCTTAGGAAGCCCTCTCACTAAGTAGTATTTAAAAATAGTAAGTCAGATTATGCCAACATATTAGATTTCTCCCTTTCCTTTTTCAGTCAACAAATATGGAATGCATACTGTGTATGAGACAGAATCTTGGGTGACACGGCCATGATGCACAGTGAAATAGTAAAAAGGCCCAGTTCCTCCCTCAAAGGGCTTAGAGCCTTAAAGAGAGACAAATGTCACATAGCTCATTTGGCCAGTCGGCTGCTGCTGCTCCACTTCTCTCGCCTAGCTCTATTTCTGCCTTTTTCTTTCATCCCTGACCAATTATCCATGCATTTTCTATCTCTTTTTTGCTTCTTTGGTTATTTCTGCCTTCCCTATCCTTCTCTAGAGGATCGTCCTCATCTCCACTTCTCCCTCCCCTTCTCCTGGTCCCTTACCCTTAGCACTTTCAGTCAGTAACTAGACTGTTATGAAAATGTGGCAGGATAAAATTTAGAGATTTATATTTGACTTGAGTTTTTAGTTTTTGTTTGACTAAGAGATGACACTGACCGGGTTCATATTGGAGACTGGGGGAAACGGGTGACTGCAATTTAAATAGTTATTGTGTAATTAGAGTATCTCCATAAAGTTGTTCTCAGGTCCTAGTAGGAGGTAATTCCTTGAAGGCAAGGATGGGGTTCCTTTAGTTCATTTGTAGCCTCAGTGCCAAGACAGCCCTGGCACATAGCAAATACTCAGTATTTGGTGAATGAATGCACACATGAATGAACGAACAATTAGATGAATGAATAGTGAAGGATAGGCGGGAAGAAACAGGATTGGACTGCAGGTTCTTGGAGTCACTGTTAGGATGGACATGCTTGCATTTATGGTGTGGTATAGGAACTGAAACATTAAAAAGCCTTGAGACACTAAATCAAAGCTCTGTCCACTTCACAGATTTTACTGGAGAGGGGCCTAGCTCATCTCTATAGGTTTACAGAAAAATAAAGCCTCTGTGTTTAGTCATCTCATAGGCCTTGGAGTTGGCTGGACCTGGATTCACATGTCATAGCTCTGGGGCAAGTTACCTAATCTTCATCCCAAGTCCCTTTATTTTTAAAACTAGAAAATGATGCTTATCTGAGAATGTATCTGCAAGGATTAACAATGAAGTGGCCAGAATTATTTCATTTCGATGCTCAAGGAAGGCTTTCTTCTTTACAGCACTTGCTATTCTTCCTGCCCTTCCCCACTGCCTCCTCACTCACTATCAGCTAACTTGATTTCCAGTTCAGTTCATATTTCCTGTTAATGGAAAAAGTAAACTAAATAAATGACAGCAATTATAGTACATATGAATTTTAAAGAAAATTCTGGCAAAAAAGTTCTGGATAAAATGGATAATTTCAAAGACCAAAGCCAATCAGAACAAATAACACAAGACAAATAATACAAGCGAACATTTGCAATAAAGAACTGAAACTCTCAAGTTGTTCTTTCAGAGTACATTTGACATTAGTCATAATTTTATATTTATACAATCAATGTAAATGTGAGGGTTTCAGGAGATTTTATTAGCATTAATCCATCTTCACAAATGGTGCTATTTTCCCCCCCATTTTCAGATATGTAGAAGGTATTTAAAGCTACAAAAGAAATAAAGCATCTCTTTTGCTTCCAACTTTGATAGATTTTTTTCAGGGAAATTTCTGAGGTTTATTTAAAACAATTCTTTGAGTGAAATTAAATGTTAATTACCAAATTATTTCATGTTTAGCCATAGATGAATGCATTTTTGCACACAGATTTATAAACTTTTTAAAAAGCAATAGCTCAATTGTTACACAGCATTAGTAGTTGTCTTTCATATGTATGAACCGGTATAAAATGAACAAGCTTTATTCAATAGTACATTCTCACATTTATTTCAACAGACTAAAAGTATCCCCTTGATTCTTTTGCATATGGATCAAAATATTGTGACAATGACATAGTGAAGGAAATTATCCTATTTAAAATACTGGTAAAAAGAAAGTTACTCTGAAACCAAGCTTTAGTAGATATGTCAAATAATTATCCATTTTAAAAAATTATATTTTCCTTTAAAATGCCACCAAGATACAATTAATTCATTGCATGTTCTGCCTAAACAAACCAGTAATAACAACTACAATAAATATTTGAAAGGTAAAATAACAATCAAGATCTCTTTTAAAAATTATCTCCATGTTTATCATATTTGTCAGCAAAAATAATCTAGTTTTAGTGAAAAGTACAAGTTATAAACTAAGCAGGGGGCTTCCCAGGTGGCTCAATGGTAAAGAATCCACCAAACCATGCAAGTGACACAAGAGAGGCGGGTTTGATCCCTGAGTCGGGAAGATCCCCTGGAGAAGGAAATGGCAACACACTCCAGTATTCTTGCCTGGAGAATTCCATGGACAGAGGAGCCTGACAGGCTATATAGTCCATGGGGTTGCAAAGAGTTGGACACAACTTAGCGATTGAGCACGCACATTAACTAAAGGCAATACTTCACTTCTGATCTCAGATTTCCTTTGTTAAGACTCAGATCTGAGACTGAAATACCTTTTGATTTAGAGAGAAGCAGGAGTCATAAAGTGTGTTTGTCTAAGCGCTGGTCCATCCGGGCTTTTCTGTAAGATTGGAGTTGCAGTGTTCCCAGGCCCAGCCTGCCCAGTAGCTCATACCACAGTTCACTGTGTGCTTTCTGAGAGTACCTGGGATGTAAAGTGTTTAGTCACTATGTCTACTCTAGTTTTTTTTTTTTTTTCCTTTTTCAAATAAAGTCAGTTGTGAGTAAAAAGCTGTTTCTTGAAATTTCTCCAATTTAACTCATTACGTGCCTTCAAAAATGACAAAGCCTATTCTTATAGCTAAAACCGTTCTCTAAGAAGGTACTTTCTCTCCAGCTGTGAAACTGATTGATGTTTTTAAAACCCCTGAGGAACTTCTGCTGGCAGCTAAGTTGTAGTTTCAAAGAAGAAATAGATGTGGCATGTGTCCTTTTGTAAAGAAATATTTCTACCTGAAGGAGCAGCATCACTGCACATGAGGGACTGAAAAATCAATGCAATTAATCAACATCTAAAAATTCATTTTACTAATGCTTAACTATTTTAAATTAATACAAATATTGGTATATTTTTAGACTACTGCAGCATTGCAGAGATGGCCCAGCTACGAATGATCAAACTGCTGTATTTTTGAAGAGGTTGTTCAGAGCCAGAAAAATCATTAAGGACTTATTTAGTTAAGTTTAAAACATTGGAATATCCCTATGCATACTTTGGACTATGTGTCTTAGAGGAGAAAAGGAGAAGGAATACAAAGGAGAAGAAAAGTGAATAGTGAAAGTGTTGTTTTCTCAGTGTGTCCAACTCTTTGGTACCCCATCGACTGTAGCCCACCAGGCTCCCCTGTCCATGGAATTCTCCAGGCAGGAATACTGGAGTGGGTAGTCATTCCTTTCTCCAGGGGATCTTCCCAATCCAGGGATCCTGCATTGCAGGCAGCTTCTTTATTGTCTAAGCCATCAGAGAAGCCCCAAGATACTAAAACAGCATGATAGCTGACTCCCTTCTCCAAAAGTAACCACTGAGAAGCTAGGCAGGAAAATAGCAAAAAAAGAAGAAAAGTGTAAAATTCTTCTGGGTAATAGGGGAGTTGTTGCAAAATGGTGGGTTTGAGGGAGGTCAGTTCTAGACTTTAACCAGGTCAGATTGGCAGCCTAGGGTTCTTGAGAGAAGGAAGGTAGCAATGCTGGAGCTAGAGCTCTGCTGTTGCTTCCTCTCTATTATTGCCTTGGTAGAAAGAATGTCTGTTTGCAGCAGGAGTGATACAGAATTCTGGTGCAGGTGTCTGCAGGAGGTAGTTCCCATTAGAGAAATAGTAGAACTTTGGATCATCAAATTAGCTGAAGTGCCAAAAGTGGAGACTAGAGGAGACATGGCATATTTACTGAATTTTGAATTCATGGGGTGTGTGAAGCAAACAAGCTGAACCAGAGATGAATCAAATGCAATTGCAGGAAACAAAGACCTTTCAGGGGAAATGACTCCAGCAAATATACCAGAACCAGTGAACTGATGATCTAAAGCCAGTTTTACCACGAGGACATTTTGCTGATCTGGGGGAATTGAGGCTATGGACTAAAATTTCTGGCTTTGCAGGACAGAAGGCCTCTGCAGAGAAAGCTGGGTTTTTAGTCAGCATATGGGATGGAGCGAAAGATAGAAAACTGTGAAAGATAGAAAACTGAGTCTCAAAAGAAGACGTTCTTTCTTTTAAACATTTACACAATTCTAAAACACTTCAGTGTGGAAAACTAAAAAGTTACATCGAAATCTCTCAAAGGATCACAGTACTCATGTCATTCTGCACTGCTGAGAGGACAAAGACCAAATACAGGAGAAGCCCCAATGAATATAAACAGGAAAAGTGAAAGTGTTAGTTGTAATCCCATGGACTGTAGCCCACTAGGTTCCTCTGTCTCTGGGATTCTCCAGGCAAGAATGGAGTGAATTGCCATTCCCTTCTCCAGGGGATCTTCCCAACCCAGGGATCAAACCTAAGTCTCCTACACTGCAAGTAGATTGTTTACCATCTGAGCCACCAGGGAAGCCCAAACATAAGCATACTCTCATTAAAAAAACTTCTGAAGGCTAAGCCCTAATGACAGAACAAACCAGATGCAGACCAAGCCTTATTAAAATGTCAACCAAACAGCCAACTCCATCTGCCTGGCATAAAAAAGGGAAAATACTCTCAGGATGTGATAACATTGTCATAAAGAGTCAATAAAATAATGTTAGCCAAGAAACAAGACAATTTGACCAGGCTAAGGAGGAATACATTGCTAAGTCGCTAAGTCCTTCAGTTGTGTCCGACCGACTCTGTGTGACAATAATAAAAGAATAAAATGTAGATTAGATAGTGAAGCTATCACAAACTTTAAAACAATTATAACTAATCCATTCAGGAGAAGAAAGAAAAAGTTGTAGAAAACACATGAAAATATTGAGTTTCACCAGACACTTGGAGTACACAAGGAAAACATATATAACAGAGATTCTAGAATTTAAAATACATTATCTGAAACTAGAAACTTATTTACTAGGCTTAACATCAAACCAGAAGTAGCATACACCAAGATTAGTAAACTGAAGGACAATAGAAACCCAAACATAAAGCACAAAGTAAAGCCTATCAAATGTATAATGAGAATCCCAGAATAAAACAAGAAAAAGAATGTACCAGAAGCAACACTTGAAAAAGTCATAGCTCAATATCTTAAAAATCTTTAGGAATCCCTATGTGAAAGTGAAAGTCAGTTCTGTCTGACTCTTTGCGACCCTATGGACTATACAGTCCATGGAATTCTCTGGTGTCTCCAAGGACACCAGAATACTAGAGTGGGTAGCCATCCCCTTCTCCAGGGGATCTTCCCAACCCAGGGATCAAATCTAGGTCTCCTGCATTGCAGGGAAGCCAGGAATCCCTATAAAGATCTATAAAAAGATAATCTATCCACAGCATGTCACCATAAAACTTCTGGGCAACAAAAACAAAGAGAAAGTCCTAAAGGCAGTAAGAGGTGAGAAAAAACACATTACCTTCTAAGAAAGAATAATACTAATGATGAAGCTGGAACACAGTGAAATGACACACAATTAAGGAACTGAAAAGAGAAAGTGACAACCTAGAATTTCTTTCCCAGTAAAAATATTCTTCAGTTTACTTCAGTATACTATACATGAAGGTAAAATAAAGAGGCTTTTAGACAAGCAGAAACTTCAAAAACATGTTGCCTACAAACCTGCCCTAAAAATATAGAGCAGTTAAAATTCTAGAGATCTTTTATGTAAAAGCTTGGAAGTCATCACTCCTGTCCTTAAAATAAAGACAACAGTTAAGCATATTGGAAACCAAGGACTTTTCGTAGATTCATCAGAGAAATGGGGTCACAAGACAAACTACCACCCTGAAATCTGGAAGGACTCACAGCTGAGACTGGTTTATCTGGAGCAAAAATTACTAAAGCCACATTCTGGTGGGAAAGCTTAAATGACAATTTTGATGAACTGTTGGAGGCTAAGACTAGACTAATTTCAGAGTGAGAAACTCTTTGGGGCCCCACATTTCCTGGATTTTTCCTCTAAAAATTCTGCCAAGTTCTAATAGTAAAGCAGTGGAGTAAAAATCTCCACGTGTTTATGGCAGGAGATGAAAGTATCCATTTTAAAATAAACCCAGAGCATTCCCTATTAGAAAAACAAAAAACTACTCTCCAAGAGAAAATACTTTACCAAGCCTTATCTGACCTTTGTTGCTGTTGTTCAGCTGCTCAGGCGTGTCTGACTCTTTATGACCCCGTGGACTGTAGCACACCAGGCTTCCCTGTCCTTCACCCATTTCCCAGAGTTTACTCAAATTCATAACCATTGAGTTGGTGATGCCATCCACCCAGCTCATCCTCTGCCATCCCCTTCTCCTTCTGCCTTCAGCCTTTCTCAGCATGGTCTTTTCCAGTGAGTCAGCTATTCCCATCAGGTGCCAAAGTACTGGAGCTTCAGGTTCAGCATCAGTCCTTCCAGTGAATATTCAGGATTGACTTTCACTAGGATTGACTGGTTTGATCTCCTTGCAGTCCAAGGGATTCTAAAGAGTCTTCTCCAACACCACAGTTCAAAAGCATCAATACTTAGGTGCTCAGTCAATTTTCACATCCATACATGACTACTGGAAAAACCATAGCTTTGACTAGACATAGCTTTGTTGGCAAAGTAGGATCTCTGATTTTTAATATGCTGTCTAGCTTGGACATAGCTTTTCTTCCAAGGAGCAAGCATCTTTTAATTTCATGGCTGCAGTCACCATCTGCAGTGATTTTGGACCCCAAGAAAATAGTCTGTCACTCTTTCCATTGTTTCCCCATTTTTTTTGTCATGAAGAGATGGGACTGAATGCCATGATCTTCATTTTTTGAATGTTCAGTTTTAAGTCTGCTTTTTCACTCTCCTCTTTCACCTTCATCAAGAAGCTTTTTAGTTCCTTTTTACTTTCTGCCATAAGGGTGGTATCATCTGCATATCTGAAGTTATTGATATTTATTCCCTGAAATTCTGATACTAGCCTGTGCTTCATCCAGCCCGGCATTTCACTTGATGTACTCTGCATAGAAGTTAAATAAGCAGGGTGACAATACACAGCCTTGACGTACTTTTTTCCCAATTTGGAAGCAGTCCGTTGCTCCAGGTCTGGTTCTAACTGTTGCTATTTGACCTACATACAGCTTTTGCAGGAAGCAGGTAAGGTGGTCTGGTATTTCCATCTCTTTAAAATTTTCCAGAATTTGTTGTGATCCACACAGTCAAAGGGTTTAGCGCAGTGGATGAGGCAGAAATAGGTATTTTTTCTCTTGCTTTTTCTATGATACAATGGATATTGGCATTTTGATCTCTGGTTCCTTTGGCTTTTGTAAATCCAGCCTGTATATCTGGAAGTTCTCGGTTCATGCACTGCTGAAGCCTAGCTTGGGGAATTCTGAGCATTACTTTGCTAGAATGTGAAATGATCTTGAGAAACTGAAATTAACCACTCCAGCCTCTGACCTTCTTGTCTTATGTCAGGGGTAGGTGAGGAAAAACTAAGAAGCATTTTAAATGTTTTGCCCCAAGACTCAGTCCCAAGGGGAAAAAAAAATTTTTTTTTAATAAAAATACAGGCTTCCTCTCCTCAGCCAACCATTGCTTCAGCAAGGTGACACATTAAGAATAGTGAATTGCAGCTGAAAGAGCTACAAGACTCATATCTGATCAAGAAAGCATTCTTAGAGAAATCCAGACAACAGGGAAGAAGAAAAAGGCACTTGAGAAAACGGAAGCCTCTGCACCTACTTGTACTGCAAACATTAAACACAGTCCAATTTTGAGCCAATTAAACATAAATTTTCCCATGAAAGGCCNCATTCTTAGAGAAATCCAGACAACAGGGAAGAAGAAAAAGGCACTTGAGAAAACGGAAGCCTCTGCACCTACTTGTACTGCAAACATTAAACACAGTCCAATTTTGAGCCAATTAAACATAAATTTTCCCATGAAAGGCCTTTGTATCTCAGATCTTACTACCCAATGTACCACATCAAGCTTTCAACAAAAAATTTTTAGGTACACCAAAGAGAATAAAAAATGGTCTGAAGATATACAGCAAGAATTGGAACCAGACTCAAATATGACACAGATTTTGGAAATATTAGACCAAGAATTTAAAATATATATGATTAACATTTTAAGGGCTTTATGGAAAAGGTAGACAGAATAGATGTGCAATTTGTGCAGAAAGATGAAAACTCTAAGAGTCAAAAGGATATGCCTGAAATTTAAAATGCTGGAAAAGAAGAAGAATGCCTTTGATGGGCTCCTCAGTAGACTAAATCAGGAGGAAATTGCAGTGACTCTGCAGATACATTAATAGAAACTTCCCAAAGTGAACTGCCAAGAGAAAAATGACTTAAAAAAGAATATCCAAGCATTATGGGGTTGTGGGGCATTTACAAAAGTTGTAACATACATGTAAGTGGAATATGAGGAGAAAAAAAACAGGCAAAAGAAATATTTGAAGTAATAATGACTGTGAATTTTCAAATTTAATGACGAACACCAAACTACCGATCCAGGAATCTCAGAGAACACTAAGCAGGATAACTATCAAAAACATAAAACGTAGCCATATCATATTCAAACTTTAGAAACCAAAGGCAAAGAAAATCTTGAAAGAACGTGGAAGGGAATAGGGGTACACTTTACTGAGGAAAAAGATAAGAATTACATCAGATATCTCATCAGAAAAGGAGGAAGAGAGTGGAGTGGCATATTTAAAATGACTGGAAGAAAAAAGAAATATCAAACTAAAAGTCTGCATCCATGGAAATGAAGAGAAATAATGACTTTCTCAGAAAAATGAAAATGAGTGAATTCATTGTAGTACAACTTCCTTCCAAGAAACATTAAAGAAGTTCCTCTGAGAGAAGGGAAATGATGTAGATCAGAAAACCATATCTACATAAGAAAGGGAAAGTATCGCAAAAATAATAAGTGACAGTAAAAAAAAGTCTTTATTTCTCCTATTCACAAATAATCTATAACATAACTNCCACTTGACTTCACATTCCAGGATGTATGGCTCTAGATGAGTGATCACACCATCGTGATTATCCGGGTCATGAAGATGTTTTTTGAACAGTTCCTCTGTGTATTCTTGCCACCTCTTCTTAATATCTTTGCTTCTATTAGGTCCATACCATTTCTGTCCTTTATCGAGCCCATCTTTGCATAAGATGTTCCCTTGTTATCTCTAATTTTCTTCAAGAGATCTCTAGTATTTTCCATTTTGTTGTTTTGCTCTATTTCTTTGCATTGATCACTAAGGAAGTCTTTCTTATCTCTTCTTGCTATTCTTTGGAACTCTGAATTCAGATGCTTATATCTTTCCTTTTCTCCTTTGCTGACAGAATGTGGCCCACTGGAGAAGTGAATGGCAGAATTTGTCCAAGGAGCCACTAAAGCTCTCACCTACCTCAGATTATTGAAGAAAGCCATAATTATAGATGGACAGCTCAGGTGACAACAATACTTCCTTAAAATCAGGAGTAAGAAACCTTATTATTTTTGTTACTAAGAAATTTGATTATTATTTTTTTTTACTCCTTACTTTCCTTTCCTTTGAGGACTTCCCTTGTGGCTCAGACAATAAAGAGTCTGCCTGCAATACCAGAGACCCAGGTTTGATCTCTCAGTTAGGAAGATCCCTTGGAGAAATGAAATTTGTACCCACTCCAGTATTCTTGCCTGGAGAATTCCATGGACAGAGGAGCCTGGTGGGCTATAGTCGATGGGGTTGCAAAGAGTTGGACACAGCTGATATTTCATTACTTTGGCCACCTGATGTGAAGAGCCGACTCCTTGGAAAAGACCCTGATGCTGGGCAAGACTGAAGGCAAAAGTAGAAGCAGCAGCAGAGGATAAGATACTTATATAGCATCACCAACTCATGGACATGAGTCAGAGCAAACTCCAGGAGATAGTGAAGGGCAGGGAAGCCTGGTGTGCTGCAGGCCATGGGGTTGCAAAGAGTCCGACGTGACTCTGTGACTAAACAACAACTATCTATAAATAATTAAATCTCACTGTCTAACAATGAAATATTTTAAAATAAAATAAAATATAAATATTCAAACAAATGCTAACTCACAATAGGTAATGTAACAACTCTTATGTTTATTAATGTTTTGTTCTTGAGAAATGGTTTTCAAATGTTATCTACCCAATAAATTGCCTCAGAATGATCACTTCTGTGTGTTTCTGTGTGTTTCTGTGTGTGTGTGTGTGTCTGTGTGTGTATGTGTACAGGGAGAAGAGAGGCTGTTAAATCCAGGTTCGTGGGCCTCTTTCACAACTAATGAATTTAAATTTCTGGGGGCGGGACCCAATAATTTACATTTTAACAAATCTCTTCTCCCAGTGAGATTCTGATTCATGGTACATCTTGCGAACAACAACTTCAAAGTCTTGGGATATATACATATTTCTATTCTAAATTGTTCATACAAATGCAAATGATAAATTGCTATTAACATCATTGTCATAATTAATTTAAAATGATTAATGAATTGGCTTTAGTTTTCCTGGTTTAATTATTTGCTAACGACACTAGTTTAATTAATTGTTCATGTCGACAAATATATGATTCCTGTTTTCACAGCTCTTCATAAGCCCACCCGGAAAGCAGATCTTTTATCAATTTAAGGCATGGCCCACCTGTCACCATTTCATGTTGCAGTCATGTGCTAATTTGATACTCTTTAAATAGTGCTATATCCATTTCCTTTTCCAGCCTTTTATTCAGCCTAAACATTTCCAAAGGACTAACAGCTAGTAGGCAATGGCACTCCACTCCAGTACTCTTGTGTGGAAAATGCCATGGATGGAGGAGCCTGGAAGGCTGCAGTCCTTGTGGTCGCAGAGGGTCGGACACGACTGAGTGACTTCACTTTCACTTTTCACTTTCATGCATTAGAGAAGGAAATGGCGACCCACTCCAGTGTTCTTGCCTGGAGAATCCCAGGGACAGGAGAGCCTGCTGGGCTGCCATCTATGGGGTCACACAGAGTTGGATACGACTGAAGTGACTTAGCAGCAGCAGCAGCAACATCTAGTAAGCTTTGTCTTGGTATGCACAGACATCAACTCCAGCCCTGAAAAGGAGTTCCTTCAGTAACTCTGAGGAACATGCATTTGCCACGGGAGGGGAATGGAGAATATGGAATTATATGCATTTTAACATACCCCTGGGGAATTCATGCTTTAGGAGTAAGACAACTATTTTTTCTCAAGCCTTAGAATCAAAAGGTCTAATTAATTTCCCCCAGGAAACTGAATAGAATAATTCCTTGCTTCTGTGGTTCCCAACTTTACTATTTAGGGAAAGGAAACACTTTCTTTCAGGATTCTATTTGTTTTTCTGGCATCTTTCTTTATGGAAAAGAATAGAAAATTTGAAACATCCTGACTCTGCTGGGGCATCCTGTTACAAACACATTTGTGTACTTATTAGACCATGCCTGTCTTCTTTACATCATACAACCAGCCCTAGCACAGTCCTTGGACTGTCATACTGCTACTGCTAAGTCACTTCAGTCGTGTCCAACTCTGTGCGACCCCATAGCCGGCAGCCCAGCAGGCTCTCCCGTCCCTGGGATTCTCCAGGCAAGAACACTGGAGTGGGTTGCCATTGCCTTCTCCAATGCATGAAAGTGAAAAGGGAAAGTGAAGTCGCTCAGTCATAGGTACTTGGTAAATGTATCTTGAATCTCAGTTTTAGGTTACTTCTTAGAATATTAGGGTTGTTGCATTGTCATTCTTATGTACAGCCTGCAGGAGAGATATATTTTCCTTGAAACATTTTCCTGCTGAATTTTAAGCATGTAGCAAGTAATTATCTTAACCTGAAAATTTGTTTGTCAGACTACTTACTCATTGTCTTTCCTTTTTTATTAATTGCCACAATTTTGGCTCAGAATATCTGTCTCACTAAGTTGGTGAGACATTTCCCTTTCATCTCACTGCCATTTTTACCAGGTCAGGAACCAAAATACAAAGTCAGCAAAGCACTGGGAGCTGAAATGCAGATCTGAGGAAGAGAATTTTAAAGGCATAAATGATTACTGACATGTGAATAAAATGTATCTCCCCCAAAATTTCAGCGAAGTATAACCTCACATATCTGGGAAAGACATCTGGCTTCAAGATGGCATACAAGTTTATACGAGGGAGACTGAAAAAAGATTAAATCTTGATGTATTAAAAATTCCAATCCTGCATGTGTATTAACATTTTAAAGCAAACCACTATTGTAGAAATAGACTGTAAAACACACAGAGAAGTAAATGGAACAAAGAAAATGTAATCAGGCCAATAAAAGACAGAAATGTTAAAAATGAGAAGGAAAAAGAGAGTACCATAAATATGAAACATGAAGCAAAATGGCAAGAATAAGTTCAAATAAATTAACAATAACAATAAACAGTGTTTGGCTGAAGAATATTTGTTGTTTGTGTCAGAAATAAAGCTACATTTTATTTTCCAGACACATGTCTGAAACAAAGTGACACAGGATGATGGAAAAAAAAAACCTAGCAAGTACTAACATAGAGAAAATAACTCAAGGTACAAAGCATTAAAAGGATCAAGGTAAGGCATCCTTTTTTTCCATAAAAGGAACCCTCCACCTTAAAGTAATAAAATAGCCATGGTCCTTACAAAATAAACTCATAAAATACAATGAAAAAAATGACAAAAAGTTATATTGACAGATTTTAAAATATCTCTCTCAGATTAATAACCATGAAGCAAATAAAACTCTAGATGTTTTAGATATTATAAATGCTGCTGCTGCTGTGAAGTCGCTTCAGTCATGTCTGACTCTGTGCGACCCCATAGATGGCAGCCCACCAGGCTCCCCTGTCCCTGGGATTCTCCAGGCAAGAATACTGGAGTTTGATCTAATTGGTAGTTACTCAGAATTATTTGCACATAAAATAGATGCTATAGTTTTTTAAGCATTCAAGAATTTTAAAAGACTTTAAAAGTAATCATGTACTAGAGTCATAATTTGACAAATTTTTCCAAAAATTGAGAAACCAATGAACTGTATGCCTTGATGAAAATGCAATAAATATAAAGGTCTGATGTGCGTGTGCTCAGTCACTCAGACAACAAAACGAAAGCCAAACATCTGGTGCAATAGCAGTGTTGTAAAATAAACTTGAAAAAAAAGTGATGAGTCAAAGAGAACATCAAAATGAAATTGTTAACGTTTAGATTTAGAATAAATAATGGCTAACTACTTATGTACAAACAGTGTGGGGCATTTTAGCCTTGAGAAAAATGTAGAACTTAAATACATTAGAAAATAAAAAAATAAACAATAAGTAAACTGAGAGTTCTCTTTTGATTAGCATGTAGGATGCTGCTGCTGCTGCTAAGTCGCTTCAGTCATGTCCGACTCTGTGCGACTCATAGACGGCAGCCCACCAGGCTCCCCCATCCCTGGGATTCTCCAGGCAAGAATACTGGAATGGGTTGCCATTTCCTTCTCCAATGCATGAAAGTGTAAAGTGAAAGGGAAGTCGCTCAGTCGTGTCTGACTCTTAGTGACCTCATGGACTGCAGCCCACCAGGCTCCTCCATCCATGAGATTTTCCAGGCAAGAATACTGGAGTGGGTTGCCATTGCCTTCTCCGAGCATGTAGGATGCTTGTGATATAATTTTGCTTCCTTGGTGACACCAACACCAATAGCCACTTCTTAGGTGAAGAACAAACCCTTCATAGGTGTGTACGGAGCTGAGGAAAATTCTACAGCTGGAGGGGAACATCTTGCCTGAGTTCAACCAGGTCAAAAATCAGTCTGCTTGAGATGGATTGTTCTTTTTCTGTTGCTAAGTCGTGTACAACTCTTCAATCCCATGGACTGCAACACATCAGGCTTCCCTGTCCTTCACTGTCTCCTGAAGTTTTCTCAAACTCATAACAATTGAGTGGGTGATGCCATCCAACCGCTTCATCCTCTGTGGCCCCCTCCTCCTCCTGCCCTCAGTCTTCCTCAGCATCAGGAATGAGGAGAAGTCAATTGGGTTGGGGAAACATATCAAGATCTGGAGTCCTAATTGCCCAAATGAATGGATTAGTCCAACAATTTTATCAATACATGCTCTCTCCTCCCAAATTCTACAAAGAAAATAAAAGTGGAGAGGGGGTTCAAAGTGGAGGGACACTGTTTCATGCATTCATGTGGTAATTGGATTCTAAGACCCTAACTAAGTTGAATTCAAAGGTGAACTAAATGACTCAAAAGTACAGTTACCCTCTCCCAGGTCAAAAAGTGACTATACTGAAAAACAGATGTGTGAGAGAGGTTAGCTGCAGAGAACACAACTGGAGAAACTAACCTAATCAAAACTAAGGAACAGCATAAGACAAACTTGACCCTAAAGAAGAATTTAAATAATCAATAATAATCTTCGCTATCACAAAGGAAAGACTTTCATAGTCTCTGAGGGGGAAAAAAAAAAAAAACAACTCTGCAAAATCTTATACTCAGTCTCCATTGTCCTTGTATACACAATGTCTGGAGTAAAACAAAAATTTATGAGACAGGCATAGATGCACATTTTCCTTTAATTCTTTAGATATGGTTTCCTTTTGTTCTTTGAATATATTTAAAACAGCTCATTTAAAGTTTTTGTCTAGTAAATCCAATGACTTAGTACCCTCAGGGGAAATTTTTATCAATTGATTTTTTTTTTCCCTCNGAGTAAAACAAAAATTTATGAGACAGGCATAGATGCACATTTTCCTTTAATTCTTTAGATATGGTTTCCTTTTGTTCTTTGAATATATTTAAAACAGCTCATTTAAAGTTTTTGTCTAGTAAATCCAATGACTTAGTACCCTCAGGGGAAATTTTTATCAATTGATTTTTTTTTTCCCTCCAAGTATGAGCCATACTTTCTCATTTCTCTACATATTTTATTAATTTCTTTTGAAAACTAGACATTTAAACATTAAAAAGTTTATCATTGTTGTTTGCAATTGTTACTGTCTTTTTGTTTGCCTGTTTAGCAGCTTTCCTGGATAAATTCTTTTAGGTCTGTATTCTTTTTAGCGTGTGGCCAGCGATGTCTGTGCTCAGTTAGCTTAATGGCTAGCTAATGACTGGACAAAGATTTCTTTTAATGCATGAAGCAACAAGTCTTTCAGATTATGAACAAAGTCTTTGTGTGGTTTGGGGGAGGCACTGATTTAATGTCAGACATGAAGTTTACAAGTCTACCTTAACTTTTATTTCCTGTGTGTGCAGAACTTCACATTCAGAGGTGGAGAGCTAAGGGCCCTCTCAGCTCTTTCATAGCTGTTCCCAGAGCCTTTTGCATGCACTTGGCCTTCCAGATTTCTAGGGATATTTTAGAGCTTTTCAAAGTCATCTACATATATCTCATTCAAAACTTTCCCTTTTGAGATTTTTGATCTGTTTGATGTTTGTGTCAATTTCCATTGCTACCTAAGCAGTTGGGATATTAAACAATTGTGGCTGATTGTTTCTGACAAATATCTCTAGGGAAAAGGCTCTCTACATTGGGCCAGCTCTGTGTCAGGCCAAAGAAAGATAAGCCTTACTATTGGGATTGCCCAGAAAACTACAAGACAGGTCGAATAATGACAGTTATCTGGGAATTGGGTTTTAAATGTGATCACACTCTGTTATTTCACCTTCTAGGCTGTTAGGCTGTTGCTTTCAGTAAGCTGGTGAAGTATTGGTTTTCAGAGCTACTGTGGGGTTGATGAAGAGTCACAAGACTAGGAGAAATAAAAATAGCACAAAGTTCACTGTTATTATCAAGATTCAGCCAATTTTCTTTAATAAACAACCTACAGGTTTTTAAATGTCTTTGGCTAATTTCCACATTTCTGAAAATGTTGATTTTGACAAGTTTGTATGTTATCACTGCTTTTAAGAAGGAGAAGATTGTTGGAGCTCCTTATCACACCGTTCTTGCTGACATCTGGCAGAGTTCTTGAACTTGACACCAAAAAGCAGGATCCATAAAATTTTAAAAATTGATTGTCAAAATTAAATTTTTTGTTCTGTGGAAGACTCTGTTAAGAGGATAATAAAACACATCACACAGTGAGAGAAATATCTATAAAGCACATACCTGATAAAGGACTTGCATCTAGAACATAAAGAACTCTCAAACTTCAATATTTAAAAAACATCAATCAAATTAGAAAGAGGGCAAAAGACTGGAACTGACACTTTTCAAAAGAAAATATGAAAATGGAAAATAAGTGCATAAAAATATGCTCAACATCATTAGTCAGTTCAGTTCAGTTCAGTTGCTCAGTCGTGTCTGACTCTTTGTGACCCCATGAATCCCAGCACGCCAGGCCTCCCTGTCCATCCCCAACTCCTGGAGTTGACTCAGATTCACATCTATCGAGTCAGTGATGCCATCCAGCCATCTCATCCTCGGTCGTCCCCTTCTACTCCTGCCCCCAATCCCTCCCAGGGTCTTTTACAATGAGTCAACTCTTCACATGAGGTGGCAAAAGTACTGGAGTTTCAGCTTTTGCATCATTTCTTCCAAAGAAATCCCAAGGCTGATCTCCTTCAGAATGGACTGGTTGGATCTCCTTGCAGTCCAAGGGACTCTCAAGAGTCTTCTCCAACACCACAGTTCAAAAGCATCAATTCTTCGGTACTCAGCTTTCTTCACAGTCCAACTCTCACATACATACATGACCACTGTGAAAACCATAGCCTTGACTAGACGGACCTTTGTTGTCTCTGCTTTTGAATATGCTATCTAGGTTGGTCATAACTTTTCTTCCAAGGAATAAGTATCTTTTAATTTCATGGCTGCAGTCACTATCTGCAGTGATTTTGGAGCCCTCCAAAATAAAGTCTGACACTGTTTCTACTGTTTCCCGATCTATTTGCCATGAAGTGATGGGACCACATGCCATGATCTTCATTTTCTGAATGTTGAGCTTTAAGCCGACTTTTTCACTCCCCACCTTCACTTTCATCAAGAGGCTTTTTAGTTCCTCTTTACTTTCTGCCATAAGGGTGGTGTCATCTGCATATCTGAAGTTATTGATATTTCTCCTGGCAATCTTGATTCCAGCTTGTGCTTCTTCCAGTCCAGCGTTTCTCATGATGCACTCTGCATATAAGTTAAATAAGCAGGGTGACAATATACAGCCTTGACGTACTCCTTTTCCTCTTTGGAAACAGTCTGTTGTTCCATGTCCAGTTCTAACTGTTGCTTCCTGACTTGCATATAGATTTCTCAAGAGGCAGGTCAGGTGCTCTGGTATTCCCATCTCTTTCAGAATTTTCCACAGTTTATTGTGATCCACACAGTCAAAGGCTTTGGCGTAGCCAATGACGCAGAAATAGTCAGTTAAATAAATGCAAATTAAAACCAACCATTAGAAGAACCAAGTTAAAAATAGTGATAATACCAAATATTGGTGAGGATGTTGAAAACCAAATCTCTCCTATATCTCTAATAGGAATATAAAATATTGCAAGCATTCTGGAAAAGTCTCCTAGTTCCCTTTAAAATTAAAAAATGGATTACCACATGATCTAGAAATGGCATATGTATTGTATACATATGCCAAAGTAATGAAAATTCTTTTCCTTGTAAAAACTTGGATATGAATATTCTTAGCAGCTTTAATATAGTAGTCCCAAACCAGAAACTATCCAAATGTCCTACATCCAATTAATTATTGCATGATTAAGAAAGTAAGATGCATCTGCGCCATAAAACACTACTCAGGAATAACTTGCTATTGAAAGCTGCAATAACTTGCGTGAACGTAAAGGACATTATGTTGAGAAAAACATCTAATACCAAAAGGATATATATACTCCATTCATATAAGACTTGTGAAGTGGCAAACACATGGATGCAAAACAAATTAGTGATTGTTGAAGGTTAAGATGCAGAGGCAGGAGTGAGTGCGGCTTTAAAACTGTTGAATAGAGGAGTCTTATCATAATGGTTGAATTAAGTATCTTGATTGCTGTAGTGATTACTTATGCATGTGATAGAACTGTGCAGAGCTATACCCCCTTCCTCCCACACACAAATGAATGTGCTTATAACTGGTGAAATCTGAATAGGCTCTAAGGGTTGTACCAGTGGTAGTGCCAAATTACAAATAAAATATTAGCCAATCAAGTCAAGCAATGTGTTAAAAGGATAATGTATTACAAACATAGAGAGGATAATCAGCTATCTACTAAATACTCAGCTTCCTTCTTCCCTAGTAACAATCCTCACATTTGAATCCAATCACTAATATAACCAGCTTAAAAATTATATTTCTCTCAATCTTTTGGAGGTTGGATTGATAACAAACTGCAAAGAGAAACTTAGGGTTAGGACTTCTGGGAAACTACCATTACTCAAATCCCTTCCCTGCAACTCCCCGCCTCATTTTTCCTGCCTCTAATGAGGACATGATGCTTACATTTCTAGTGGTAATCTTGGGATTACAAGGAAAAACAAGAAGACAGAGACTTCCCCCCTTATATCCTTAAACTGCTGAACCAGTGCCAGCAACTGCTTTACTCTAGACTTGATTATGTCGGGAATATGAGCCCTTGTGTATTTAATTCACTGGCGAAGGCAATGGCAACCCACTCCAGTATTCTTGCCTGGAAAATGCCATGGACGGAGGAGCCTGGTAGGCTGCACTCCATGGGGTCGCTAAGAGTCAGACACGACTGAGCATCTTCCCTTTCACTTTTCACTTTCCAGCACTGGAGAAGGCAATGGCAACCCACTCCAGTGTTCTTGCCTGAAGAATCCCAGGGACGAGGGAGCATGGTGGGCTGCCATCCATGGGGTTGCACAGAGTTGGACACGACTGAAGCGACTTAGCAGCAGCAGTAGCAGCAGCAGCATAGCCAGGTCTCTCATACTAGTAGCTGAATGCAATACTTTATGATATACTGACCAAGAAAGCTTATCCATGCATTGAAAAGATGGGTCAAAATAAGAAACTCTATCAAGGTAATTTTCTTTGTTAACAGACTTGAGGAGAAAATTAAATGATTATTTGCATGGATGTTGATTAAGAATTTTATAAAATCTAACATATATTCATGGTAACAACTCAAAAAATGAGAAGTAGAAATTTTCTTAATTCATTAAGTAACATCTGGTAAAAACTGATGCAAAAATCACATTTAATAATGAAATATTAAACACATGCTCAGTAACAGCAGAAATAAGAACAGAATTTCTTTGACCATTTCTATCATTGATTGTTATATTGGAGGCTAAAAGTAAAATAGCAAAAAAAAAATGGCTCAAGATTACAAAGATAATGTTCTTCCTAGAACATTTAAGAGAATCAACTAGTAAACAATGGAACTGATAAAAAAAACTCAGCAAGTTGGCTGGATAAAATTTGCCATGCAAAATCAATTTAGTTTTCATCAGTAAAAAACTAAAAATCAAAATATATTATAAGAACAGTTACAACAGTAACAGAAAGTTAAGATCCCTGATTTTAAAAAATAAAATAAAAAATGCAAGATATTTATGGAGAAAGTAATAAAACCTTATTCAGTGATACATATAGATATAACTAAAAGGAGAAATATGCTATGTTCACAAATGGCAATATTCAATATTAGGAAAAATATCACTCCTCTCCAAATCAATCTAGTCATAGAAATGTATATAAAAACAAAATGAGATTATTTTTATACAAAAGTTTTAAAAAGTCTGGTAATGTGTCACAAAAAAAATGTAGAAAGCAGATTCATTCTAAGCTATTTTTAGAGTATGAAAACATTGATTTACTCACACTGGGTAGAAATTTGGAAGTATAATTAAAAGTAAATTTTCCAAGCCTGTGACCTTGCAATTCTACTTCTAGATATCTGCCTGAGGGCAAAAGAATGTCTGCTGCAGCATTATTTAAATTATCAAAATATTAAAAACAAACTACATGACTTTCCTAAGAAGTTTAAGAGAAAAAATGTACATTTTATGGAATACAGTCTATGAATTAAAATATACAATCTATAACTATCAACATAGATTACACTAAAAGTTTTATATTGTACAGTTCATGGAATATGATAACCTTCAAATAAAAACAGATAAAATAAAACAACATGCACATACACTAATTGAAGTTTTTTCAAAAAAGGAGATATGCACCAAAGACATAATACTGATTATCTAGAGGAATGGGAAATGCTACCATGACTGAGGAGGTCAAAGTGGACTTTAGATTTAGATATAATGTTTTTGAAAATGTAAAAGGAAACTGTAATTATATCTTAGTTGTGCAATTAAAAATGAATTTAAAAGGTCTGGTAAATATTTGTATAAGTGGACTTTGATGGTGATCAGTTAAAAGGTAGAACAAAATTCTGGGCCATGCTGGATTAATACAGGTATACTTGTCAGAGATTTGCATTGGACACATGCTTAGGAGCACGTATAGGCACATATAGCACAAATAAATCAACCAAACAATATACTAAGTGCTATGATGGTGTTGGGAATAGAGAAGAGGAAGTTGCTGGCATTTTCTTAGGAAATATGAGGAGGTAAATTTGAATTTTGAATTTGAAGGGAAAAAAATTTTAAACTAAGAGCTCAGAGTGAGCAGAGTGATTGCAGGTCAGGCGAGCAGCCTGTACCAAAGATGTGACTCTAGAGAGGTTTTGACATATCTGAAGGATAGTATTTGCAGGCTTGACTGTGTATGGAGAGCAAAAGTTGTAGGGACTGTAAAGAGAGCAGAGGCTAGAGATTAAATGTCGGTGCCAGATTGTGGGATCTTTCTGCACAGAAATATGTATGTTGTTTACCTGATCTCTAAGCCTCTCCCTAAATTTTCTCTACTTGTTTTACCTATTCTTAAGTTTCTACCTAAAATCCCATGGTACTTTCCTCATCTACCTCAATCCATTTTGAGTTTTTCAGAATGTTTTTAGTGCCTGTAGTCTATATACATCATTTGGACACTTAAGTATCTTCATTCCAAAAAAATTAAATTGGGTTATATGTTTGCCATGTATCCTGAAATCACTAAAACGGGTGCTAGGATCATAATGGATGACTATATTTTCTGAGTTGAACTGAGAGGAGATAAAGTGGTACTTTCTAGGCTCTCCAACAAAATTAGCCTTTAACATGGGAAACAGTGTACAAAGAGTAAGGCCACAAAAAATAATTTATTTCAGTATCCATTTTGCTTATTAGCTCTGTTGCTTTGAACAGTTGTTTATGTTCTTTGTCATTCATTTTCATCTATAAAGTAGGGATGATACTAACATATTTAATTTGTTGGCTTTTTGCAATATACTAGGAACATTGCTTAAGTTTTTTTTTTTTTTAAACACATAAGAGGTACAAACTGGCACCATAACACTTACATATAATAATTGTTACATTTCTTTAGTTTTCTAAAACAAATCAATTCTAGTTTAATCACTACCTGCCAGGGTTTGAAGAACCACCCACAACCCTTGGGACTGATATCAACTTGAGGTTTAGTCTAGAGAAGCTGGACTTAGTCTGTATGCACATCATTATATGTGCTTATTATTCAATTTTAGAGACCCATTTAAAGGCAGGTGACTTTGCAGCTTAAAGAATGCCCTCCATTCTTTCCATACCGAATTCAGCTTCTGACATTTACTGTAAGCCAGTGGTTCTCCACAGGGTGAAGGGGATTTGGCCCTTCAGGAGGCATTTGGCAATAATAGCAGACATTTTTAGTCGTCACAGTTTGGAGGGGAGGTGCTAATGGCATCTATATAAGTCAGGGACGCTGCTAAACATCTGGCAATGCCAGGACAGCCCCTGACAACAAAGAATTATCCAGCCCAATATATCAACAGACCAAGGCTGAGAAACTGCTCTGAGGGTTAGCGATGATACTGTGGACAGAACCATGGGGATTTTGCTGTTTGCTGAGAACTAAGGAGTATAACCAGAACTCAGTAGATCACAGAACCTGCTAGGATTCCACTTGATTTAGACAGAGTTCCAACTATTTCTTTCTTCTACCTCAAAATGCTCTAACTTCCCTCCATCCTCACAACTATGATGTAATTGCATGTTCTTTTATTAAAAAAAAAATGGTTCTTTCAAACAAGGACTGGTTTGAGAAGTTTTCTTAAGAATGGATCTTGAAACCCAAAGAAGGTGGTTAGGAAGCCTAGAATATGGCTGTCCATCCTACCTCAGGAAAAACAAGATTAGAAGTAACATCTCATTAAATGATCCTATAACATTTTTCAAAACAGAAAACTGAGATTTTGCAGACATAAGGTCACTTGTCTAAGACAACTAAGTTATGAAAAAGCTAGAGCCAGTTAACTGAAACCTAAGCTTAGCAGTTTTCTTCAATAAGAAAAGATCTTATTTAACTATGAAGTTGATCGATGGCCTGAAGTCACTTTCAAAGTCACTTTGTCCAGGTAAACTTAAAACAGATGGAAAGTAATACACGTTCCCCTGTAGCACATGTTTTATTTTAAAGCATTTTAGTGAAATATAATATACCAAAAGTACACATATCATATGTGTAGGCTTGATGAATTGTTACAANTTGTTTTTTACTCCTCCCTCCCATTTGCCCCATTTTTTCTCTTCTTTTTCCTTCTCCTTCCCTTCATTCCTTTATCTTTGGCTACCACCATTTACTAAATATTTTCTTCCATTATTCTTAATAAACTTGGGCCAATATAAAGGAAAATAGGTATGAAAGTAAAGAACTATTATGGTAGAAGAAAAATACTTCAAAGTTATGCCACAATCACAGTAATGTTGATTGCTCCTCTAAATCCAATATTACTAAGCACCTGGATTCTATGGAAGTTGGCATTACAAATATGATTTTTAGAATGAAACCCCATATAACTGGAAGAAAACCACGTACACTGCCAAAAACAGCAAACAGGGAAATAGCCAACTGTATTTAAACTAACAAAAAGCTCCTGTCCCTCTTGGATTCTGTCTTCACTGATGCTTGCGAGTGTAGTGTGTTTAACATTAAAGATAAATAATTTATCACTTTTAAAAATACATAAACCAATTTTTCCCTCCTGTAGTAAAGCTTGGTAAAATTTAGCCACTTAGGGAACTAGTGTAGTATTTGAATTATAGATCATATGAGCCTATTTTTTAAATAGTGAGACTAAGGAATAGAAGAAGTAGGCTTTACACCTGTTTTATAAATTAATTATTTTGCAATAGAGCTTTATGCTAGGTACTGTTATGTTCTACAGGGTGAATTTAATGAGTGAGATACCCAAGTCTGGGGAATAATCAGCCACATGAAATCAAAGTTTTCCGTGTTTGTTTAAAAAACTCAACCTTATTTCCAAGTACATTCAGTCCTTCAAACTAAGTGAAAAACCCTACCAAACAGAGATCTTGCTGATTCCAAGGAAGAAAGACACATCTATCTGTAACTATTTAATAGCAAATTAATTGCCTCAGTAGTACAAATGGTTACTACCACAGTATTTGAAAACAGTTGCAAATAGATTAAACACTTCTAGAATCTTCTTCAGCTGAGAGTTTGCTAAGCCTGTCCTTTCTTCACAGATAGTGCAAAATATGAGCTTTAGTATAATTTCCATATATCTGGATTAGCAAAGTTCTATCAAGTGAAATAGTCCTTATAAAAGTCTGGGGAAATTACTACACATTCAAAGCCTGTGCCTGGTCATATCAACAAATCAGCTGTTTTTCAGTTGATTTAGCTTCTAAGTCCATTTTAACGTGGCACAATCTACTTAATGAACTGTGCTGTGATTGAATGGACTATTAAGATAGCTCCAAATTGTCCAAATTTGAATCTGGTCTTTTCTCATTGTAATGTGAGGAAGATGTATTTATTTGTCCCTGCAAAACTTTAAAATATGTATACTCTTACATAGAGTACAGCACTTCTTCCAAACATGGTTATGAAATAGAAATTATTCTACTTCATGATTACTTGTTAATGTTCATTGGACATTCTTCTCCAGTATTTTTTATTGTTGTTCCAGCTGGGACTCTGATTAACCACTCAACCGATGGCTTAATATAGGATAAAACTGAGCAGTGATTCCTGAGTTACTTTGTAGTTATTTCTAAGCAGATATTCTCAGAAGAAACAAAACTTTTCCTCATAGTTCATAGGTACCTTATCAAATAACCTCTCATTTTTCAAAAATAACAGAAAATTTACACTAAAGAATAATTCTGAAATTTCTTGAAACAATTTTTTGTTCTCAGCTTGTAATACATGAATATTTTAAAGACAAGTACCAATGCATTATGGACTTCCCAGGTGGTGCTAGTGGTAAAGAGCCCTCCTGCCAATGCAGGAGACAAAAGAGATGAAGGTTCCTGGGTTGGGAAGATCCCCCAGAGGAGGGCATGGCAACCTACTCCAGTGTTTTTGCCTGGAAAACCACAGGTTCAGAGAAGCCTGGCAGGCTACAGTCCATGGGGTCTCAAAGAGTCGGACATGACTGAAGTGACTTAACACACACGCAAGCACCCATCAATGCATTATATTTAAGGTAATATAATTTGAATTCAGGTTTTCAAGAAGGAGAGACATCAGTCTTTAACAAGATTTTTCTGAGGCAAAAATTGGGATTATATATATGAAAGTATTTTGAAAGTGCTTAAAATCAATGCTAATGTTCCATATTTGTCCTGTGGCTTTGGCTGCCTTCCCAGCCTAGAATGAAATTTAACAAGCCTGGTATTATCTGTCACAGCTGGAATCAATCTTCTCAGTTAACTAGCCAGTGACATAGGAAGCCGCCCCCTCCCTGAGAAAATGGGACAAATTTACAAATGCTGGATTTGAAAAAGAACTTCAGGAAAGCTCCTGAGATTACGGCCTGACCTGAGCGTGGGAGGGTTGAAAAGACCCCAGAATCTGGGGACTTGGGTAGTGATAGTATTCACAGCATTTCAGTTTAATGTATCTTGTAGTTTTGCCTAAGGAGGGTCCAGAGGAGATGGTTTCCCTATATTTCACTGTATTATTATGCTGAACAGAACCTAACAAGATGTCTATCTATTCATTACTCACAGAATGGGTTCTTGATAAGTACTTGACTGGACAATAAAGAAAATAAAGGTGTATAACTCATTCATTTTTCAATTTTCATTAGTAAGATATTACAGAAAATGTCATCTCTATTTCATCCTCTCCCTTTCTTTGGGTTCTCAGAAATAAATTGATTTACACGAACGAAGTTACCTAAACCAAATGCTTTAGAGTGAATTAGTTTAGTAGATAGTCTAATTCATTCTTGTCCATTTTTCAAATCCTAATAGTATTAACTGAAATTGGCAGCACTGTGTATGTATTAATATACATGTGAATTATAACCATTCAATTCCTACTTTCATTCTATTAACAAATATGACTTAAATGAAATGGGAAAAACTCTCCTAACTTTCTAGACATTAAACTATTGCTTATATTGAGAGGAAAAACCTGAAGCCATTTTATTTCCTTTTTCAAATGTTTTATTTTTCCTTTTTTGGCATTTGCCTGCATATAAATATAGAAGCTCTTTCTGTTTTATTTGAATAATAGTCTTCTCATTTTGTGCTTCATGAATATTTTTCTCATAATCCTCATTATACAAATTTCCATGTTAAAATTCAGTTTAGTTATTTTGCTTACATCTCATGTTATTTTAAAGACTTCTTTCTTGAAAATGCATTTAGCTCAGCAATGTTAATGAAAGACTGTATTATAGGCATTTGCAGAAGCATCTGTAAATCATGAGATATGATGAAAATGTTTCACAAATACATATTCATGATTAATTTAATGACATGACAAGATAGCTTAAATCAGATACCTATTTATTATGAATAATTAACACTGTTTCTCTATTAAACACACAAGCTTAACCCTCTAAAATTTCTAGCCAGGATTCACAAAGAGTAAATTAATATGCTGTAATTATCTTTGTTGAAGTTTTTCTCTGCCTGACCACATAGGGAAGAATGAATTTTTATAAGAAAATTGTCCCTAGAATGTGAATCTATCCACTACTTTTATACTCATTTACATCTCTTAAAATTGGCTGTTATCAAACAACCCAGCACTGACTACCCGGAACACAACACACCACAGCACACCACACCGCAACAGTAGCATCCTGCTGGACTTGTTATTACTGAAATCAAGCAGATGGTGGCACTCTCCTCCACTAAACTCTCAACAGGATCAACCAGATGGATGTTTGTGAGCAGCAAGCATGGATAGGAAAAGGATTACTTGAAGGGCTCTTGCCATTCAGGGTTTCACTTTAGTTACAAGAAAGCAAGGCTTTTTATTTTCTCCTCATTCTGAATCTCTGCACTGGGGCTCTTTTAAAATTCTTCTCTAAGCAATTCATACTCTCCTTGATGACAGTACTTCTCAAATTGGACAGCTTTTGTGTTACCTGCTTTACTCCCTCACCCGCCCTTTTTCTTCTTTCATGTTAGAAAATCATATCTCTTTTATTAAAAAAACATGAACTCCATCTGGTCCTGATGAAGACTGCTTCTTTCTATGCTTCATCAAAGAAGAGCTGTGTATGATTTGGTTTTGTCCTGTGATGCAAAATCTCCTTTATTGTTCCATCTCTCTCTCTTTTCCCTCCTTCTTTCCCTCCTTCTCCCTTCCTCCTCCCTCCATCCTTCCTCTCCTTCCTCCTCTTTTTNTATGCTTCATCAAAGAAGAGCTGTGTATGATTTGGTTTTGTCCTGTGATGCAAAATCTCCTTTATTGTTTCATCTCTCTCTCTTTTCCCTCCTTCTTTCCCTCCTTCTCCCTTCCTCCTGCCTCCATCCTTCCTCTCCTTCCTCCTCTTTTTTCCTTTTTTATTTTGTTCTCTGAATAACGACCACCCAAGTATGTCCATCTCATAATCCCCGGAACCTGTATTGTTGTTGTTGTTCAGTTACTAAGTCGTGTCTGACTCTGCATGCCNTCCCTCCTTCTCCCTTCCTCCTCCCTCCATCCTTCCTCTCCTTCCTCCTCTTTTTTCCTTTTTTATTTTGTTCTCTGAATAATGACCACCCAAGTATGTCCATCTCATAATCCCTGGAACCTGTATTGTTGTTGTTGTTCAGTTACTAAGTCGTGTCTGACTCTGCATGCCTGTGGACTGCAGTGTGCCAGGCTTCCCTGTCCTTCACTATCTCCAGAGTTTGCTCAAACTCAAGCCCATTGAGTTGGTGAAACCAACTCTTCCTCTGTTGCTCCCTTCTGTTGCTTTCAATCTTTCCCATCATTGAGGTCTTTTCCAATGAGTCAGTTCTTCACATCAGGTGGCCAAACTATTGGAGCTTCGGTTTCAGCATCAGTCCTTCCAGTGAATTTTCAGGGTTGATTTCCCTTAGGACTGACTGGTTTGATCTTCTTGTAGTCCAACAGACTCTCAAGAGTCTTCTCCAGCATCACAATTCAAACCTGTATTACCTTATATGGTAAGAAAATCTTTATAGATGTGAATAAATAAAGATTCTTGAGATGGAGAGATCACCCTGGGTTATTCACCCAGCACGCTGTCATCATAATGGTCTTTGTAAGAGGCACACAGGAGTTAGAAGTGAAGATATTGTGAAAATGGAAGTAGCGAGACGTACTTTGAAGTGGAGGAAGGGGCCATAAGACAAGGAATACAAGAAGTCACTACAGCTGAAAAAGGCAAGGGAACCAACTCTCCCCTCAGAACTTCATGAAGCAACCAGGCCTGTCAACATCTTGACCACTGAAACTATCTTCTGACTTCTGACCTTCAGAATTGTAAGCATATGCTTGTGTTTTTTAAACCACTGAGTTTGCGGAAATTTGTAATAGTAGTAACATCAACCTAACACAGCTTTCAAGGAGAAAAATAAATACATCGAGAATCTGTTATTATTACACATACTGTTTAAGACAAAAAAAATCTATGAGAGACTAAACATTGACTACTGAGTAAAACTTTTTCCTCCCAAGCAGGGAATTTAATCCAGCACAGAGCCTGGGTAGGATCTTGGCAGGAAATTCAAGGTAGGAGAAAGGGGGTAGAATTTTAAAGGCAAAGTGCCATGAACCGTCACTGCCCCGTATGAGGAAAGGGACATCTCTGAGTGTCACGTTCTGGCTCTAGGACCAGGTTTGTGAGCTGTATGAGCACTGGGCTAGTTGGGGGTGGTCTGCTGGGAATGTGTCGGCTGTCTGGATCTGACAGCCTCCACCCACCTGTGACGCGCCCAAACCAAGATGCATCTCCCACCTGGGGCTGCACTAGTGTCAGTGACGGAGGTGTAAGATGGCGGCTGTGGAGCCAGCAGGGTGGACGAGCGCCATACTTACAGCGCTAGCAACTCTGCCGGAAAGAGAGCAGAAAAGCAGGAAGGGGGAAGTAATAAAAAGTGTAACAGTATAAGAGCTAAGACTTAAAATACTACCTGCCCGGAATTTTTAGGTACTCTGCATGTATTAAATCATTTATTGCCCACAGTTCTATTTGGGAAATACTATAATCCCCCCATTTTATAGCTAAGGAACTCAGGGCCTGGAGAAGTTACATAATTTGTCCAAGGTCACAGAGCTTCTGGTCAAGCTAGATTCAAACTCAAGCCTATCTGACTTCAACACTGAGTGGTTGAAAAGAACTTGCTTTGAATTTGAATATCAGTCGTTCTAATTTTATAATTTGTTTACTGTGTGGCAGTTACCACTGCTGCCGCTGAAAAGGCTAGTGACATTTCCAGCTTAAAAGATTAGGAATAGTTCTCTCTGTTGAAAGACAAACTGAGGGATATTTTGACTAGCAACCCACTCCAGTATTCTTGCCTGGAGAATCCCATGGTGGGCTACTGTTCATGGGGTCACAGAGAGTCGGACATGACTGAGTAACTAAGCCCGAATAGGATGCTAGGTTTCTAATTTACATTCACTCAAAACTTTGATGTAGTTCCACTTATTCTGTCATCTAGTCTTACTGCTAAAAGTCCAGAAAGCTTATTATCTTAATGACTTAAAGGTAAGCTGAATAAGGCTTGAAGCTTCTAATCCAGCTCTGAGAATATAAAGAAATACTATGTTGTAAAAATAAAAAACAAACAAACAGGAAAATAACATGTGATACAGTATTAACTAAAGTACAGATTTTACCCAAATTTTACAAAATTTTATGGTAGTGTCCATTATTTGTTTTCATACCTTATTCAACATTCCACACTGTATTTAGTTGCACTGAGTAGTTTCAGCTGCACGCAACAAACTCTGATAAATTGTTTTCATTTTCATTCTGTCACAAATATATTTTAAATTTTCTTTGTTATGCCTTTTTAGATACACCCATTATTTAAAAGTGGACATTTAATTTCCTAGTACATGGAGTTTTTAAAGTATCTTTGATATTAATTTCTCATTTAAATGATTTCTTCTCTGCTATTGTCCTCTGTGTTTTTCAGCTTTCTAACTTTGAGGCTTTCAATGGCTAAGTCAAAGATCTTGCTTGATAACTATTCCATTGCACTTGCAAATATATGGGTTATTTTCAAATATCTTTTGATATTGATTTCTAACATAATTCCACAGTGATGAGAACAGACTCTGTGATTTCAATACCTTTGGACCATTAAATTTTTGCACCTCGTTGTATGTCCCTGGATATGTTCCAATGTCTCCTGGTTTATAGTCTATGGAAAGTTGGATTTGTGTCCTGCTGTTGTGTGAAAATTGTGTAAATCTTAATTATGTTGAATTGATTCATAGTGCTTTTCAGGTCTGCTGTATTCTTTTACTTTTCTATATATTCTATTAATTTTTGAGAGCTTGATATTGAAACTCCAACTGAAAATTTTTATCTACTTAAAGAAATAATTGTAATATATAGTGGAACAAAGAGATCCAACCAGTCCATTCTGAAGGAGATCAGCCCTGGGATTTCTTTGGAAGGAATGATGCTAAAGCTGAAACTCCAGTACTTTGGCCACCTCATGCGAAGAGTTGATTCATTGGAAAAGACTCTGATGCTGGGAGGGATTGGGGGCAGGAGGAGAAGGGGACGATAGAGGATGAGATGGCTGGATGGCATCACTGACTCGATGGACACGAGTCTGAGTGAACTCCAGGAGTTGGTGATGGACAGGGAGGCCTGGCGTGCTGCGATTCATGGGGTCACAAAGAGTCGGACATGACTGACCAACTGAACTGAACTGATGTAACTTTGTTCTGTATTTTCTAAGTCTCCTGTAAATGTGTTACCATACTTTAATAATTTAAAAAATAAAAAAAGAAAGAAAAATGCAACAACCAAAAATTTGTTTTGAAGTTTACTAGTGCAAAAATCTATGGCTAATTCATGTTGATGTATGACAGGAATCAAACAAATATTATACAGGAATCATCAATCAATTAAAAATAAATAGATGTAATTTTATAAATCTATTGGAATCAGGCATCATCAAATTGAAAACATTTGGGAGCACTCCACTGAGGCAGGCTAGGAAAAGACTCTTACATGGCAGAGGTGGAAGTAAAGCAAGGAAATTATTTGAATGGCTGTTGCTTAGTGGTTACCTTACTTGGGAAAGTTTACTTGGTCTTTTGTGATGGGTTGTCCCATTTCTATTTATTATCCCTGATAATAAATTGATAATTGTAGGCTTGCTGTGCTGTTCCTAATTGCTCAGTCCTGTCCAACACTTTGCAATCCTGTGGACTGTAGCCCTCCAGGCTCTTCTCTCCATGGGGATTCTCCAGGCCAGAATACTGGAGTGGGTAGCCGTTCCCTTCTCCAGTGGATCTTTCCAACCCAGGGACTGAACCCTGACCTCCTATACTGCAGGCAGATTCTTTACCATCTAAGCCACCAGTTCAGTTCAGTTGCTCAGTTGTGTCCAACTCTGCAACCCCATGAACTGCAGCACGCCAGGCCTCCCTGTCCATCACCAACTCCTGGAGTTCACTCAGACTCGTGTCCATCGAGTCAATGATGCCATCCGGACATCTCATCCTCTGTCATCCCCTTTTCCTCCTGCCCCCAATCCCTCCTAGCATCAGAGTCTTTTCCAATGAGTCAACTCTTCGCATGAGGTGGCCAAAGTACTGGAGTTTCAGCTTCAGCATCATTCCCTCCAAAGAAATCCCAGGGCTGATCTCCTTCAGAATGGACTGGTTGGATCTCCTTGCAGTCCAAGGGACTCTCAAGAGTCTTCTCCAACACCACAGTTCAAAAGCATCAATTCTTTGGTGCTCAGCTTTCTTCACAGTCCAACTCTGGGAAGCCCTATTGTAGGCTTTGGTTTTGGATTGCTGAAGTAGGCTACTAAGACCTTGAAGGCACCTCAAATTCATGGCTTCTTTGTTTAATTAATTTAATATACTAGTTCAGTTTAGTTCAGTTGCACAGTCGTGTCTGACTCTTTGGGACCCCATGGACTGCATAACGCTCTATTCCAGTTCTTGTATCACAAAGTTTCATTCTTATCTTTATCTATATAAATTTGTTATAAGTATGTAAGATAATATAAACATGTTAGGTTTTGCTCCTTTTCCATTATATTCATAGCATGAAATTCATGGAGCTGTATTTATATTTAGTGCCCAAACTCAACGTTATAAATAGCAGAATTCACCATTACTTACATTTCTTTTCTGTTTAAAATCCAAAGTTTATGAATTTGCATTAAAAGTCATAATTGTGATCGTTTAAATTTCCAGTAAGACTGTGAGATATACCTGATGTTTTATCTGACCACAAAATATTCTTTAGACATGCATACATGCTAAGTTGCTTCAGGTGTGTCCAACTCTGCAACCCCATGGACTATAGCCCACCAGGCTCATCTATCTGTGGGATTCTCCAGGCAAGAATACTGGAGTGGATTACCATGCCCTCCTCTAGGGGCTGTTCTTAACCCATGGATCAAATCTGAGTCTCTTACGTTTCCTGCATTGGAAGGCAGTTCTTTACCACTAGCACCACCTGGGAAGTCCCATTCTTCAGAGAAATGTAGAGTATTTAATGGGCTTCCCTTGTGGCTCAGCTGGTAAAGAATCTGCCTGTAATGTGGGAGACCTGGGTTCAATCCCTGGGTTGGGAAGATTCCCTGGAGAAGGGAAAGACTACCCAATCCAGTATCCTGGCCTGGAGAATTCCATGGAGTGTATGGGGTTGCACAGAGTTGGACATCACTGAGTGACTTTCACTTTCAGACTATTTAATGGATAAGCCAACTTATGAACTTAGGGAGTAACACATTATTTCTCTGTTTCTTTCTGCCTTCTTAAGGAAGGCACATTGTATGGCAGTGGCAGTTACCATGCCCTTGTCAAGACGAACTTAGATGTATTCAGCAAGATAATAAAAAAAAGACAAGGAGGATCCTCCTTCACAATATAAAGTATCTACATAATAGACACATTACTCGTGGAAGGCAGAGCCTACCCATGATGGGGACCTACTATGAAAACTGTGTTTCCAAAGACTGAGATGCAAAGGTGGTAAAGGGACACAGACCACAGTATGAAAACAAGAGAAAGAAGTACCAAAAGGGAAGTGGCTGCTCTCCAGTGATTCTAATGGGAGAGACGGTCTCATAGTATATATAAGTCTAAGCTGAAGGAGCAACTTATGCAGCTCAATTCCAGAAAAATATATGACCCAATCAAAAAATGGCCAAAGAACCAAATAGATATTTCTCCAAAGAAGACATACGGATGGCTAACAAACACATGAAAAGATGCTCAACATCACTCATTATCAGAGAGATGCAAATCTAAACCACGATGAGGTACCATTTCACACTAGTCAGAATGGCTGTGATCCAAAAGTCAACAAGCAATAAATGCTGGAGAGGGTGTGGAGAAAAGAGAACCCTCTTACACTGTTAGTGGGAATGCAAATTAGTACAGCCACTATGGAGAACAGTGTGGAGATTCCTTAAAAAATTGCTAATAGAACTGCCATGTGACCCAGCAATCCCACTGCTGGGCATACACACCGAGGAAACCAGAACTGAAAGAGATACGTGTACCCCAATGTTCATCGCAGCACTATTTATAATAGGCAGGACATGGAAGCAACCTATATGTCCATCAGCAGATGAATGGATAAGAAAGCTGTGGTACATATACACAATGGAGTATTACTCAGCCATTAAAAAGAATACATTTGAATCAGTTCTAATGATGTGGATGAAACTGGAACCATTATACAGAGTGAAATAAGCCAGAAAGAAAAACACCAATA
>SJYA01002867.1:583288-602394 GCA_006410615.1 Neotragus moschatus
CAACCATCTCAAACTCTGTTGTCCCCTTCTCCTCCTGCCCTCAATCCCTCCTAGCATCAGAGTCTTTTCCAATGAGTCAACTCTTCGCATGAGATGGCCAAAGTACTGGAGTTTCAGCTTCAGCATCATTCTCTCCAAAGAAATCCCAGGGCTGATCTCCTTCAGAATGGACTGGTTGGATCTCCTTGCAGTCCAAGGGACTCTCAAGAGTCTTTTCCAATACCACAGTTCAAAAGCATCAATTCTTCAGCTCTCAGCTTTCTTCACAGTCCAATTCTCACATTCATACATGACCACTGGAAAAACCATAGCCTTGACTCCCATTGTAAAGGACACCAAAAAGGGAGCATAGAAGTGGCACAAGGGAACCAAGCAGCCAGTCAGGCAGCTAAGAGAGCAGCATTATAGAACAGTGACCTAATATGGGTTGCCACCCTAGTTCCACAGACTAATTTTCCAGAAACTCCTTCATAACCTGAAGGTGAGACTCTTAAAGCTAAGAGTGAGGGTTTTCAAGATCATATGGGGTGGTTCCAAAAGGAGGGACTCCTTTTTCTGCCTGGGAACCTCCAAAGGAAGTTGGTTAACTCCTTACATGCCACCACTCATTTAGGGGAAAAGGCCCTCCAAAGATTACTAGAAAGCTCCTTCAGAAGAATAGACCTCCAAACGACTATAAGGCAAGTGGTCTCCTCTTGTCCCACTTGCCAGTTAAACAACCCCAAGGATCTTGAAGACCCAAGCTGGCCCAGCCCATCCAACGACATGGGACCTACCCAGGAGAGGACTGGTAGATGGACTTCACCCAGATGCCTGTTTCTCAAGGGTATAAATACATATTGGTCATGATAGATACATTCACAGGATGGACTGAAGGCTTTCCCACCTGGACTTAGAAGGCTGAAAGTGAAAGTTGCTCAGTTGTGTCCGACTTTTTGCGACCCCATAGACTATACAGCCCGTGGAATTCTCCAGGCCAGAATATTGGAGTGGGTAGCCTTTCTCTTCCCCAGGGGATCTTCCCAACCCAGGGGTCGAACCCAGGTCTCCCACATTGCAGAGAAGGCTGAGGAGGTGGTAAAAAAAAAAAAAAAAAAAACTGCTCCATGAAATCATTCTGAGATTTGGTCTGCTCAGGTCATTACAAAGTGAAAATGAAATATTTACTTCTAAAGCCACCCAAGGGGTCTCTAAAGCATTGGGCATTACTTATTATCCTCATTGTGNAAAAAAAAAAAAAAAAAAAACTGCTCCATGAAATCATTCTGAGATTTGGTCTGCTCAGGTCATTACAAAGTGAAAATGAGACATCATTTACTTCTGAGGTCACCCAAGGGGTCTCTAAAGCATTGGACATTACTTATCTCCATTGTGCCTGGAGACCTCAGTCTTCAGGAAAAGTAGAAAGAGCCAACCAATTCTTAAAATCAGCAATAAAAAAGATAACCCAGGAGACCTCCCTGGGATGGAAGGCCAATAGTTCTCCTACACAGTCATATTGCCCCTAAGGAACAGGTTGGTCTTAGTCCTTATGAGATGCTATATGGGGACATTTTGTTTATGTCAATGACCAGAGGCTCAAACCTTCTGGCCTTATACCATGGCCATTGGGAAATTGCAATAAGATTTACACTTGTAGGGTGTCCACCAGGACCCAAAAGATTCTAAAGAGCCACCACTATATGCTTCAGGGACTCAAGTCCTAATTAAAGTCTGGAAAGATGGGTCCCCAAAGGCTCAACTCCAGCCCACATGGAAGGGCCCCTATCCTATAATACTTTCTACCCCCATAGCAGTCAAGGTACCAGGACATGACTCCTGGATTCACTACTCACAAGTCAAGCCCTGGAAGAAAACAGAAGAGGACACTCAATACACCTATGAGCCTCTGGGAGATCTCAGATACATATTCAGGACTACAAATGAGTCCCATTCTAATAAACACCCCCCAAAATTAAGTTTCTGGGGATAAGATTTCTCAGGACTAGCTGTAGAGAACCAACACAGCTTGGCAGGGGCTGTACTCCAAAATAGACAGGAGACAGCTCTCCTGATCCCTGAACAAGGAGGGACGTGAGCCATCTTGAATGAGACGTGTTGTTTCTGGGTGAATATCTCCACTTAAGTTAAAGAAAGTCTCACTGTCTTCAAGAAAAACATTCAGATCCTACAATATCTCAAAGAATGAGCTATAGAGTTCTTGGGGTGGCTACAGTCTCTCTTTGGGGATCCTTCTCTTGGCAATGGAGAATCAGGAGTTTGCTAATGCCCCTATGAATCCTTGTTATCACCATATTGATGCTACTTATGATTGCTCCATGTATTATCAATTGTCTAAACCATTTTGTCTCTGCCCAGGTCAACAAGCTACAACATAAAGTGCCAGTTCAACTAGGATATAAAAAACTACAGCAGGCCACTGAAAATATCATTTACCCTTAGATGGATACTGCTATAAGGACTCTGAGGCTTGAGACTAGCAAGAGGGAGAGGTCCAATGCCAACGCCATCCCAGTTCAGCAGGAAGTCGCCAGAGAGAACTCAACGCCCCTATTCCCAAAGAATTGGGCCTCCAATCTCTTGAGAGGGAAATGTTAGGTAGTTAGAATAGGAAAAAAGAAGTCCAGAATGGTGGTGGCTAAAAAACAAAGAAGGGAAAAGTCTGCAAAAATAAAATAAACCAAGGTCCATGGACCAGAGTGAAAACCTCAGGCAAAAAAAACCAGCACTCCTGGCTAGACAAATTTCCACAGGGCAGGCTCGGGGGCTGGAGGAGCTAAAAAAAGAGGAGCTAAAATTGGGCCTCTGTTTTCTCTTCTCTTCACGTCTTTTGGGTCGCCTCACCCTCATGCCATGAAATTAAAAGACACTTACTCCTTGGAAGGAAAGTTATGACCAACCTAGATAGCATATTCAAAAGCAGAGACATTACTTTGCCAACAAAGGTCCGTCTAGTCAAGGCTGTGGTTTATCCAGTGGTCATGTATGGATGTGAAATTTGGACTGTGGAGAAAGCTGAGCACTGAAGAATTGATGCTTTTGAACTGTGGTATTGGAGAAGACTCTTGAGAGTCCCTTGGACTGCAAGGAGATCCAACCAGTCCATTCTAAAGGAGATCAGTCCTGGATATTCTTTGAAAGGACTGATCCTAAAGCTGAAGCTCCAAACCTTTGGCCACCTTATGTGAAGAGTTGACTCATTGGAAAAGACTCTGATGCTGGGAGGGATTGGGGGCAGGAGGAGAAGGGGATGACAGAGGATGAGATGGCTGGATGGCATCACTGACTCGATGCACATGAGTTTGGGTGAACTCCGGGAGTTGGTGATGGACTGGGAGGCCTGGCGTGCTGCTGCAATGTATGGGGTTGCAAAGAGTCGGACACAACTGAGCGACTGAGCTGACTGACCCTCATGCCTCAAGGATGTATTGTTTGTTCGAAAAATAAAACTTAGCTGTAACACGGAGCTGTTACACTGGTCCATCCATCACTTCAAATTTTTACTGTGGTGAGAGAGAACTGAGGAAATTACAAAATTCCCAGACATAAAGACATTACATGGTTATTGACTATATTCCCCACACTGTACATCTCATACCCATGACCCATTGACTTTGCAATGAGAATTTTGTACCTCTTAAACTCCCTTACCTATTTCTTTTTTTAAAATAGATTCTTTTTTTTTTATTTTGAAAATATCCCTGTTTAGACATAAACCAAACTCACACAACATGACCAAAAATATAAACCTCCAGGCTAGTAAAGTAATACTCAAAATTTTCCAAGCCAGCCTTCAGCAATATGTGAACTGTGAACTTCCAGATAAATAGATGGTTTGTGACGTGTCTCTTGAGAAACTATAGGCAGGTCAGGAAGCAACAGTTAGAACTGGACAGACATAGAACAACAGACTGGAGTTGGTGCTGGTGGCCCGGGGCCTGGGCGCTGTGTGTCAGGGGAGATTAGTGGAGAGTGGTGTGGAGAGAATGTGACACGTGCCTGCCGGTGTGCCCTGCCCGCCGCCGCTTAGCTGCCCGCAGCGCCGCCCCCCACGCCCGAGCGCAGAGCGCGCGCCGTGAACAGGACTTCTGCCTTTCCGGACATGGTGGTCGAGGGCTGCCTGCTAGTTCCCGACAGAAGGCTGTTCCTTACTCCAGAGAATTTAAGCGGAAATATGACTACTTTAGAAAGAAATTAAAGAAACCTGCGGATATTCCAAATAAGTTTGAAATGAAACTTCACAGAAATAACATATTTGAAGAGTCCTATCGGAGAATCACGTCTGTGAAAAGACCAGATGTCCTGAAAGCTAGGGTGTGGATTGAGTTTGAATCAGAGAAAGGTCTGGACTACGGGGGCGTGGCAAGAGAGTGGTTCTTCCTATTGTCCAAGAAGATGTTCAACCCTTACTACAGCCTCTTTGAGTACTCGGCAACGGACAACTATACACTTCAGATCAATCCCAATTCAGGCCTCTGTAATTAAGATCATTTGTCCTATTTCACTTTCATTGGAAGAGTTGCTGGGCTGGCAGTATTTCACGGGAAACTTCTAGATGATTTCTTCATTCAACTGTTTTATAAAATGATGCTGGGAAAGCAGATAACTCTGAATGACATGGAATCTGTGGATAGCGAATATTACAGCTCTTTGAAATGGATCTTAGAAAATGACCCAACTGAACTGGACCTTATGTTCTGCATTGATGAAGAGAACTTCAGGCAGTAGGTCATCCAGAGGACCCAAGGCATGGTGGTTACTCAGAGACTTCCCACAGTACTTCTTCATTCCCTGTGAACTCCTTCAAGGGCACTGAGCATCACAGCTTCCCTTGAACTTCGTCTGAAATATATAGGTGGACTATAAAGAAAGCTGAGCGCAGAAGAATGGATGCTTTTGAACTGTGGTGTTGAAGAAGACTCTTGAGAGTCCCTTGGACTGCCAGAAGTCCAACCAGGCAGTCCATACTAAAGGAAACCAGTTCTGGGTGTTCATCGGAAGGACTGACGTTGNCTGAAATATATAGGTGGACTATAAAGAAAGCTGAGCGCAGAAGAATGGATGCTTTTGAACTGTGGTGTTGAAGAAGACTCTTGAGAGTCCCTTGGACTGCCAGAAGTCCAACCAGGCAGTCCATACTAAAGGAAACCAGTTCTGGGTGTTCATCGGAAGGACTGACGTTGAAGGTGAAACTCCAATATTTTGGCCACCTGATGCGAAGGGCTGGCTCATTTGAGAAGACCCTGATGTTGGGGGAAAGATTGGGGGCAGGAGGAGAGGAGGACGACGGAGGATGGGATGCTTGGATGGCATCACTGACTCGATGAACATGGGTTTGGGTGGACTCCGGGAGTTGGTGGTGGAGAAGGAGGCCTGGCGTGCTGCAGTTCTCTGGGGTCGCAGAGTTGGACGCAGCTGAGTGACTGAACTGAACAGAAAAACAAATGCTGTTCAAGGACACTGAAAGAATCCTAATGTTGGAAATCAGATCTGTACTGTGAACAATGCTGAGAAATCCATGAGCTGAAGTGGAGAATGATGCCCGTCATCCTTGTCATCCCCTCAGGGACATACTCATGGTATAGATTCAGAAAGGAGCAAGTGGAATTAATCCTTTACATCGACACCTGTGAATTTAAGTCTGTGAATCCTACATGACAACCACACATACCAACATTATTTCCCTTCAGTTCGGTTCAGTCGTTCGGTCGTGTCCGATTCTTTGCGACCCCGTGAATCGCGGCACACCAGGCCTCCCTGTCCATCACCAACTCCTGGGGTTCACTCGGACTCACGTCCATCGAGTTGGTGATGCCATATGGCCATCTCGTCCTCTGTACTCCCCTTCTCCTCCTGCCCCCAGTCCCTCCCAGCATCAGGGTCTTTTCCAATGAGTCAACTGTCAATAGCCCTTGGAAATAGGTTCCCGGATTGTGGTGAGCCGTATCCTGTTGGTGGACCTGAATTTAGCTGGCGATCCTATAGGAGCCTCGTGGCAGTGCAGGGGGACTGTGGCTTTTGGTGTCCCCAAGAGTTGAAAATCGATGCTNTAAAGCTGAAACTCCAGTACTTTGGCCACCTCCTGCGAAGAGTTGACTCATTGGAAAAGACTCTGATGCTGGGAGGGATTGGGGGCAGGAGGAGAAGGGGATGACAGAGGATGAGATGGCTGGATGGCATCACCGACGCAATGCATCTTAGTTTGAGTGAACTCCAGAAGATGGTGATGGACAGGGAGGCCTGGCATGCTGTGATTCGTGGGGTCGCAAATAGTCGGACACGACTGAGTAACTGAACGGATGGTGTGAGAAAATACAGCATTTTGATTCTTTTGCATGTAGTTGTCAAGTTTTCCCAGCACCACTTATTTTAGAGACTGTCTTTCTCTCATTGTATAGTCTTGCCTCTTTTGTCACAGATTAATTGTCCATATAAGTGTGGGTTCATTTCCAGTCTTTCTAGCAGGTTCTCTTGATCTATGAGCCTGTTTTTGAGCCAGCACTATACTGACTTGGTTACTGTAGCTTTGTGGCATAAATTAAAATCAGGAAGCATGATAACTCCTCTTTTGTTCTTATTTCTTAAGATTATTTTGACTATTCAGGGTCTTTGGTTTTTCCATACTAATTTTTGAATTATTTGTTCTTGTTCTGTGAAAAAATACTGGTGGTGTTTTGGTAAGGATTGCAGTGAACCTGTAGACTGTTTGGGGCACTGTGGTCATTTTAATGGTATCAATCCTTCCAGTCTATGAGCACTATATTATATATTTTTCCATCTGTTTGTGCATATTCAATTTCTTTCATCGGAAAACATAATGGTCTGAGCCCCACTCTTTCATCAGATTCTTATAGTTTACCAAATATAACCAAACCACTGGGGAGTCTGACGTGGAGCTCAGACCACTCACCCTTTGGGGGAAACCTCTATAATCGTAATTATCTTCCTATTTGTGGGGTCACCTACCTGGGGTTATGAGTCTGGACTACTGTGTCTCTGCCCCTCCTATTCACCTCATTGTGGTTCCTTCTCTATATCTTTAGCTGTACAAGATCTTTTCTGTTAGTCTTATGGTGACTCTCATGGATAGTTTCTCTGTAAATAATTGAAATTTTTGCATGCCTAAGGGAGGAGATGAGCTCAGGTTCTTCCTACTCCACTGTCTTGCACTTTCTTACTACTCTTTTGGCCAAACTTTAAGGATAGGTATGCAAGTGACAAATTCTTTCTTCTTTCTTTATCTGATAATGTACTTATTTCCCTTTTAAAGAGTAATTTTGCTGCATATGAGTTTACAGTTAACAGTTGTGTCACTTCTTCTGACCTTCACAGTTTCAGATGAGAAATCCACTATCATTCAAATAGGTTATCCCCCCAACCAAGAGATCTCAGGTGGTTCTCCTACAGGCAATGTGTCATTTTTATGTGACTATTTTTGATATTTTTCCTTTGATTTAGTTTTACAAAGTTTATTATGCTGTCTTCATGCGCATTTCTTTTAGTTCTCTTATGTGGGTTTTATTCAGCTTTTTGAACCTGTAGGTTTATGTCTATTGGCAAATTTGGTAAAATTTCAGCTATTAATATTTTCTAAATCTTTCATCCTCACTCACTTCTGGGACTCCAGTTGATCCAAATAATTGTATCTTTTGTTCTCTGTCCCTCAGGCTCTGTTGATTTTTCTCTCTGTTATTCAAATAAAGGAAATTCTCTGATCTGTCAAGTTCATGGATTCTATCCTGTTACTTTCACTCTACTATTGGCCCATCCAGCTAGGTTTTAATTCTGCTGTATTTTTCAGTTCTATAATTCCCATGTGTTTTTAAACTATAATTTCTATTTATTGATTGATGTTTTCTATTTTTTATTTGTTTCATGATAATTTGTGATTGCTCATTGAAACATTTTTATGATGGCCATTCTAAAATCCTCATCAGATAATGCTAATATCTGATGCATCCGAGTGTTGGCATCAGTTAACTTTGTTGCCTCATTCAAGTTGCAATTTCTCTGGTTCTTGGTATGATGGGGGATATTTTTCATTGCATCCTGGACATGTTGGCTGTTACGTTAGGAGATAATGAGACACTTTAAAATCATTTATTTTGAGGAACACTCACCCTGTTTATGTCGAGCATGCAAATCCTAGCCTAATTTCTTGGGCTGTGGTCCCAAAGCTAAGTTTAATTGCAGAGCCTTTGCAATGTAATTTTGGTCTGCTTGATTTATTGCAGCAGCTATCCTGCAATAGTCTCTGCTGATGTTGTTTGAGGAGGTGGAAGGAACTGCAGCAGACTATATTGGCTGGTCTTTCCAAGCCTGGTGTACCTCCTACCCCAGCCCATTGCCCCAGTGTCTCTAGCTGGGGAGGATTCTCAGCCCTCTCAAGAAGGAGAGCCCTTTTGGGTCCTGGCTCTTACAGTGGTGGGACTTGTCTGCCTGAGAGGAATGGAGAACAGAACCCATTTCTCAGGTCCCTGAGGCTCTGTTGATTTTTTAATTTTCTCTAACTCTTATCCTAACTTTTGGCCATGTGCCTTTTGTGGAAGGATCCCTCTGGTCTCTATCACACAGCCACCTCAGATCTCTTGGTGGGGAATAACCTCAGGAGAACAAGTGCACTTCCTCTGTCTGCTATTGTCAGCAGGGCTCTCGTTATCTATCATACTTGCCAGTGCTGTCAGCCTTGCCTGGTTTTGATGGTGTTTTGATTTAGGGAGGAATCAGTTTTTCTGGGCCAGCTACTGTTGGATGGTTGTGTGAGGCTTACGAATGCTGGAACTGGTTTGCCCTCTGGGTGAGGAGTCAATATAATGCTCTGTTTGTGATGTTCCTCAAGTCCAGAGGTCCCTAACAAGTTTGTCTTCCTCTTTACAACTTTCAGAGTACCCCATTCATTGTCTGTTGTATAATTTTCAGTGCTTATAGTTGTCCTTGGCTGAAAGGAGTAGAGAAAAAAAGTCTATGCCACATCCAGTTATGTTTTTCTTCATCATCCTCTGGAGAACCATCACAATCAGCTTAGGAACTGGCTTAGTCTTTCAAGTTGCATGATGTGGCTGGATCTGCATGGGAAAGCAGGTGTGAGACTTCATTTTTTCTGTACCTGGCCTGGGTTCAGGGACCAGTGGCATTGAAGCCAACAGGAAAAATACTTTCCTTCGCTCACAAACTGAAGTTACTTATCTCGGCCTGAGGGCTTTCTCCAGTTGCAAAGTATGCTCAGTCCATTAACAGACAAATAGGAAGTGTGTTTTACTGTATCTAAATTATGCTTCCATAAAACTAATTTAAAATATTAGACCCCAAATCTGATTACATCAATTGCTTTTATTACATCAGAAAGATAATTTGATATCTATCTTTTAAAGATATGTTTTTAAGCTTGCATTTGGAAGAACTATGGGTATAGCTTTTGTCTAATTGAGAGGAAGTTAATCTGAAAATAATCTAATACAGAGAAAGCCTATGAAGCTTTTTAGGAAGTTATACTAGCAGGTAGGCTACCAACTTGTACTAAAATGAACTTAAAGCTTTTCATAAGCAAACAAGATATCATTCTTATGCAGTTGACCACAGGAAGGAAGAACATCTGACAGCTGAGTCAAGAATCAAAAGTGGTTAACTATGACACAAATACAACAATAGGCTAGGGAGCCTTTGCTAGCCAGCAGGGGGAATTCCACGGATAGATAAGCCTAGTGGGCTACAGTCCATGGGGTTGCAAAAGAGTTGGACATGACTGAGCTACTAACACTTTCACTTTTTCATACACGGTGCATTCCATGTCCCCAGAGGAAGGAAACCTTATAATATTTTTCCAGGTGGATTTCAGAATTGTTATGGACCAGGGACTGCTTTGTTGTCAAAGGTCCATCTAGTCAAAGCTATGGTTTTTCCAGTAGTCATGTATGGATGTGAGAGTTGGACTATAAAGAAAGCTGAGTGCCAAAAAGTTGATGTTTTAGAACTGTGGTGTTGGAGAAGACTCTTGAGAGTCTCTTGGACTGCAAGGAGATCCAACCAGTCCATCCTAAAGGAAATCAGTCCTGAATATTCACTGGAAGGACTTATGCTGAAGCTGAAACTCTAATACTTTGGTCACCTGATAGGAAGAGCTGACTCATTGGAAAAGACCCTGATGCTGGGAAAAATTGAAGGTGGGAGAAGAAGAAGAAGAATAATAAGAAGAATAACAACAAAGAATAAGATGGTTGAATGGCACCACCAACTCGATGGACATGAGTTTGAGCAAGCTCTGGGAGCTGGTGATGGACAGGGAAGCCTGGCGTGATGCAGTCCATGTGGTTGCAAAGAGTTGGACACAACTGAGTGACTGAACTGAACTGAGGGACTGCTTCCCTGTTAGCTCAGCTGGTAATGAATCTGTTTGCAATGTGGGAGACCCTGGGTTGATTCCTGGGTTGGGAAGTTCTTCTGGAGAACGGATAGGCTACCCATTCCAGGATTCTTGAACTTCCCTGATGGCTCAGATGGTAAAGAATCTGCCTGCAATGCAAGAGACCTGGGTTTGATCCCTAGGTTGGGGAGATCCCCTGGAGGAGGGCATGGTGATCCACTCCCACTCCAGGATTCTTGCCTGGAGAATGGCCATGGACAGAGGGCCTAGTGGGCTACAGTCCAAAGGGTCACAAAGAGTCAGATACAACTAAGCACAGAGCAACAAAGGACTGCTTAGCACCTCACATTCTTCCCATTTTGGAAGGGGTCTTTACAGTGGTTATTCTATCTGTATCTTACTATGGCATTTTGGGTATGTGTAGACAGATAACTTGTCTTTTTATTTCATAGGTCTTTAGCTCAAGAGGCACATCCAGATCTGATGCAGACCATGAGATCCTGAGCTACAAGGTTGATGTCATTAGGGATGAGATACTGGTGATCCTGGATTGAGGTGACGGTGTTTTACAAGTGAGATGAAATGAAATTTATGATTTGAGGGATGATTGTGATTACATAAAAAAATGATCACTCATTCTTTTTCTCCCATTGAAAGTGGAATTTACTTCTTCACTGAGTGAATCTGGGCAGGTCATGTGACATGCTTTGGCCAACGGGACACTAGCAAACAAGGCAAACAAAGACTTGAAAGGCATTTGTCTTTTCTGGCTGGGATCCTCCATCCTTCAATTTCCAAAGGCACTTTCTTCACTTCCTTTAGAGCACTCATGGCCACTGTGCTTTTTTTCTAATGATCAGTTCAAGGCAACATAGCCTTTCTCTATTATGATTACTGAAACCCACCCACTCTTTACCAAATTAAGAATCGTAAACCGCTACCATACTTCTATTTATGTGTCATGGGAGTACTTCATTTCCAGGTACCAAAATCTTTATGTCATCTATACTCATTTAGGAATGAACCTCAAAACTTGGCAGGTGAAAAAACTACAAAGGATTCTGAACTGAACATGTCTTTACAGGGTCCTCTGTTTCTTGGTCTCTAGCAACAATGGAATCAGTGTTGGCCCAGGGCCTGAAGCTCTGCTGGAAAGGATCCAAGATCAAGTCCATGTCGTGATGGATAGGACTCAGTTCTTTGGGGGTTGTTGGATTGAGGGCTTCAGTTTCTCACTGGCACTTGTTTGGAGGGCTCCCCCAGTTCCTTTCCACAAGAGCCTTTCCAACATGGCAGCTTTTTTCATCAAAGTATGCAAGCACAGAAAGCAATAGAGTCAGCTATCAATAAAGAAGTTGAAATCTTTTGTAACCTAATCCTGACCAGTTTTGTGGTATTCTGTTGGTTAGAAGCAAGTTACTGGGTTCAGGCCACAGTGAAAGGAAAAGGATTACACAAGGGTATGAAATCCAGGATTTGTGGCTCACTGAAATCTCATTAGAAGTCTGTCCTTTACAAGGAGTCAGGAAGGCAGAAAGGTTTGAAATTTTTTTATTGTTTCTTGTCTGCTTTGAGACACATTCCAGGCAATCACTGCATCTCTACTGATGAACTGCCATGGCTCTGTGGCTCCAGCTCCTACAGGGCTCCAAGAACTTTTTTTTTTTCATTCCCATACTCTTCAAACCAAGGGGTGGAATGTTTTCTTATCATTGGTAGTTTCTGGTTGCTTCAACCCCTCCTTGTTGTATCCCTCAAGCCTACTTTTCCTCTACAGATGGTTCGTTATTAAAGACTCTTCTTCAAAACTCACCTGAGTTGAATTCTGTTTTCTGCTGAGACCCTGACTCATGAAGACACTTTTTGTCAAAAAGAAATATTTATTGTTATAAAGTCAAATTTTTCAATTTTATTTTTTGCTTTTCTTTTTGTTGTCATATTTTGAAAGATTTCCCTTCTTTCAGATAAGTAGGATATAAAGCAATTGCTATCCTCCCTTCCTGACTACCTCTAGTGTGTTTATAGTTTTATTTATTGTACATTTAAATCTTCAACCCACTGAAAATACATAAGCAGCAAACCATTTCTTATCACTACTCATTTATGTATCTTTAAAGTTTTATTATTTTTACTTTATGTTTTATTTTATTATTTACTACTCATTATTATTTATTAATATTTATTTTCCTGATGAGAATGTCATCCATATCATATAGTATATTCCCATATATATTCATCTCTATTTAAAATAGCTATAATTTCTATGTTCTTAATAGAAATTACATCAGATTATACATAAAGATGAAAATATTTTCAGTTCATTCAGAAAAGCTGACATAATGCTATTTTGCCAAATGCAAACAAAGCACAACGCTGGTTTCAACTCTGAATACAGATGCAAAAGTTCTATACAAAATGCATGCAATCTGAAACAAGAGCAGTGAATTTAAAAACAATTTGAGAATAAAGTGGAATTTAGTCTAGGAATGGAAAGGAAATTAAATACCAAGAAATATTTCATCAAATCTCATGATGTTAATATCTCTTGATTATGTCATCAGCTATTGAAAAGACACTTGGTATAATGTTGTAGCCACTTGGTATAAAGACTTAGTATAAAGTGTAGCAGTCACTTTTGACAAAACCTTAAAATATGAATAAAAGCATTTATTATATTTATAAACAGCACATTCAAAATGTCAATAATAAATTTTAATGAAATTCTGAATATCAGAACATTGTAGAAGACTCACTGTTATTTCAATGACTCAATATTGTTTGGTGGTCTTAGTTAATGCAAACAGAGAAGGAAATCCACATAAGAAGAGACTAAACTGTATGCAGTTGCTAATTTTGTGATTCTATATTTAAACAAGAGATTAAGAAAATTTCCCAGAATTAATAAAATAAGCAAACAAAGATCCATATGTTTTCTCTATACAACCAATACAATCCCAGGAAAGCAAATGATAAAAATAAGTCATGCAATGATCACATAAAAGCTACAAAATAGCCAGGATAAATTTGAGATGTTGAGTGTAACATTTACAAAATTCTCCATAAAATACAATTGAGGAGCATAAAACAAAGGCTAAACAAATGAATATCTAAATTTATTTTCTAAAAAATAGACTCTCTATCAATTTTATGTGGTTGTGAATAGGAAACGATTTTAAATTTCACATAGACAAGTCTTCCAGTTCAAGATGGCACAGTAGAAGGATGTTAGCACATCTCCTCCTGTGAGAGCACCAAAATCACAACTAGCTGTTGAACAACCATCGATAGGAGGATACTGGAACCCACAAAAAAAGGATGTTTCACGTCAGCAAGACAGTAGGAGGGGTGCCATTATCTAGCATTTCTGAGATTAATCCTACCTGGTTATGATTCACTATAGATTTTTTATTTGTTGCTAGATTTACCTTATTTATATTTGGTTAAAGATTTTATATCTGATCATGAGATTAATTGGAGTATCATTCTATTTTGATATATTTGTCTGTTTTTGGTATCAGGTTAGTGTTGTCCTCATAAAACCAGTTGGACCTTATTTGTTTCTTCTATCTTCTAAAAGTATTTGTGCAAATTATTATTTTTCTGGGCTTCCTAAAGTTTCCTAGGATTTTTCTGGTGGTCCAGTGGCTTAGACTGTGTGCTAAGACTAATGCAGGGGGCCTAGGTTCCATTCCTGAACAAGGAACTAGCTCTCATATATGGCAGCTAAAGATCCTGGGTGCTATAATTAAAACTTGGCACAGGCAAATAATTATAAATAAATAAATATATATATAAATAACATAGATATAGGTTATTCAAATTATCTGTTTGTAAGTTTTACTAAGACTTAACCCTCTCCCCAGGAATTTCCCCACTTAAACCAAGTTGTCAGATTTATTAGCATAAAGTTCTTTATAAATTCCATGACTATCTTACTAATATCTTTAAGATGTCTAACAATGTGAACTTTTCAATTCTGATACTAATAAGTTGCATTTTCTCTTTTTTACTTGATTAGACTTGCTAAAGATTTATAAATTTATTAAACTCTTAGGATAACCAAATTTTGGCTTTGTTAATCCAGTTATTTGTCTTTATTAGGACTTCTCCTCTACAAAAATAGAGACCAGCTTACAGTTATATAAATATGAACTGGTAAAACTGAGAGGTATAGAGATTGAAACGCAATTTTTCTGACTCCTAAGTCTGATCTTGTTCCACTTTTCTATTAGATCTTTTATTTCTCAATTAGACTTTAGCTGTAAAAACTGCAGCTCTGTAACTTTTATTTACAGCATATTGTTTGCTAGTCTTATTTTTGGAATAGATACAGCATAGCTTCATTTTAGTTTACAGAATTAATATCTTTAACAATTATCATTGTAGTTCGTCATTCATCGTGAATAAACAAAAGAATAACAAGAGAAAAATCACAATACTTCTTCCTAACGCCATCTACCATTTATTTTCCTAGAGCTACTAGATATCAACCTGTTTATGTAAAACATTTTATAGAATTTCTACTCTCACATGGAGATAGCCAGGGGGGAAAAATAATAGTTCTCAACCAGATAAGGGTATCAGGCTCAATTTAGGGAATTTTAATCTCATGTCTGCTATTCAATTCCTATCTGCAAAATCAAAAAAATAACTGGTGAGCCCTTGGCGTGTATGTTTTGGAAAATTCCCCTGGTGAGTATAATGTGCTCCTCTCATAGAAAATTTGCCTCATTAGTTAAAAAGTTATGCTATGCATGAGGTAAATTATGTTATATATGCCACAGGCTATTATAGGTTATTAATAGCATTTATTCCTTTTGTGTTTTTGATGATATGCACTGGGTAGGTGAGCTAATCTAGGTTATTTGTAGGCTTATTTGTAGGGCAATGATGGACTAATTAGTTAAATTCTTTGGTTAAAACATGTATCTACTATTTTTCTACAAACATGTTAAAATGGTTGATATTTTATGTTTTTTAACTTGAATTTTGCTGTGAAACATACATATTTCTATTGATGTAGAGAAGAAAATCCCCGGAAGTGAGGGGCCTGAGTGTGATGACATGAACAAGACTGGACACAAGGTTTAGAAGAGGCACAAAACTGGCTAGGTTAGCACAGGGATTCTAATGCTGGGACTATTCTAGAATATTGATTAATATTTATTCTTATTTACCATGAGGTTACTAAACAAAATGGAAGATCCAAACCAATCTTAGGGTGGCCCAGATAGAACTATAAAGCATACTTACTAAGGTCTCCAAATATAGGGCACCCTGGTATATAGTAGTGTATATCTCAGCCCATGCTTGAGCTGATGTTACTACCAGATGGAGATTTTTAGACCAGTATTGTAAAATTCCCTATGGGCATCACTTTGTCTGGCAAGCCTTTCAACATGTTATCCTCTAAAAGCTACCATTTTAGAGTTATTTCTTATAACTTAGAAAATAAATACAGGGTCTTAATAAAGAGTATACAAGTTTGCATTAAAATGACTGATACCTCTATTGACTACATCATATTTGTGAATGTGAGCAGCATACCCAGATTGAATTACCTGTAGAATACATTAAACTGTGTTGGAAGGGAATTTTTACATGTTGAATTTCTTACTTTCCATAGTCATATAACTTAAGTTTTGATAATACATACAAATGAAATTGAGTTATAAAAATATAAATGGGGACAATGTATACAAGATCATAATATTTATAGTTTTAAATACATATACAACCAAAATAAAAGGGGTTATGATTGGTTTTTTGCTCCCTAAAAATAGAGCTGTCAGTAAAATAAAGGACACCAGTTAAATTTAAATTTCAGATAGACAAGTAGTATTTTAGTTAAGTATCTCCCAAATATTGCCCTGGACATACTTATGTTAAAAACTATCCCTTGTTTATCTGATATTTAAATCATATTCAGATTGTGTTTTTCACTTCTAAAACTGAGAAGCCAATTGACAAAAAGAAAAAAGGAAATACTTCATATTCAAGTTGCTAATACTACACAATTGCACTCATCTCACATGCTAGTAAAGTAATGCTCAAAATTCTCCAAGCCAGGCTTCAGCAGTATGTGAACCGTGACCTTCCAGATGTTCAAGCTGGTTTTAGAAAAGGCAGAGGAACCAGAGATCAAATTGCCAACATCCGCTGGATCATGGAAAAAGCAAGAGAGTTCCAGAAAAACATCTATTTCTGCTTTATTGACTATGCCAAAGCCTTTGACTGTGTGTATCACAATAAACTGTGGAAAATTCTGAAAGAGATGGGAATACCCGACTACCTGACCTGCCTCTTGAGAAATCTATATGCAGGTCAGGAAGCAACAATTAGAACTGGACATGGTACAACAGACTGGTTCCAAATAGGAAAAGGAGTACGTCAGGCTGTATATTGTCACCCTACTTATTTAACTTATATGCAGAGTACATGATGAGAAACGCTGGGCTCGAAGAAGCACAAGCTGGAATCAAGATTGCCAGGAGAAATATCAGTAACCTCAGATATGCAGATGTATGGCAGAAAGTGAAGAGGAACTAAAAAGCCTCTTGATGAAAGTGAAAGAGGAGAGTGAAAAAGTTGGCTTAAAGCTCAACATTCAGAAAACTAAGATCATGGCATCTGGTCCCATCACTTCATGGCAGATAGATGGGGAAACAGTAGAAACAGTGTCAGACTTTATATTTTTGGGCTCCAAAATCACTGCAGATGGTGACTGCAGCCATGAAATTAAAAGACGCTTACTCCTTGGAAGAAAAGTTATGACCAACCTAGACAGTATATTCAAAAGCAGAGACATTACTTTGCTGGCTAAGGTCCGTCTAGTCAAGGCTATGGTTTTTCCTGTGGTCATGCATGGATGTGAGAATTGGACTGTGAAGAAGGCGGAGCGCCGAAGAATTGATGCTTTTGAACTGTGGTGTTGGAGAAGACTCTTGAGAGTCCCTTGGACTGCAAGGAGAGCCAACCAGTCCATTCTGAAGGAGATCAGCCCTGAGATTTCTTTGGAAGGAATGATGCTAAAGCTGAAGCTCCAGTACTTTGGCCACCTCATGTGAAGAGTTGACTCATTGGAAAAGACTCTGATGCTGGGAGGGATTGTGGGCAGGAGGAGAAGGGGATGACCGAGGATTAGATGACTGGATGGCATCACTGACTCGATGGGCGTGAGTCTGAGTGAACTCCAGGAGATGGTGATGGACAGGGAGGCCTGGTATGCTGTGATTCATGGGGTCGCAAAGAGTCGGACATGACTGAGAGACTGAACTGAACTGAACTGAACCTGCTGTCTTGGTGGGATCACTGTGACTCTATGTTGTTACATATCTGCCTATCTACTGCATCCCACTCCCAGCTTTGTTCAGAGCCTTTAAAAACTTTTTTTTCTGTGGCATATTCATGCCCTCAGAGAACTAGAACACCATACTTCTGAAAGCAAATCACAGAGCTATCCTAGTAATATATGCTTTGAGACTTTTGTAGTTCAAAATCATTATTGCTTCTGATACACAACCTTGATTAGTCATTTACATATTTGTATATTTGGGAGAATAATAGATCAACAACTGTTTTCCATGAAGAATCTCTGTCCTGACATTTAAAAATTCTGCAGCCGCCAAATGCAGAAGCTAGCCTGTGCAGATGGGAGCAATATAATTTTTTTGCACAAAGGACAGCATGCAGTGTCACCATTGTGTACCCCGTACTTTTTCACTTACCAATATATCCATCCATCTATTCGTTTATTCTTTCAGTACTATTTATAGAACTTTAATATGTGCCAGGTGCTGTTCTAGATGCTGGGCACACAACCTGCTATTTGGTGCTTTGTCCTTCTACCAGGAGAAGCTCCAGGTTCAGACTGACAGTCTGACTGGCTGGACTCAGTGAGACTGAGTCTGGTGTTAAGCTTACTCTGTCCATAGAGATAGGTCATGGAAAGCAACACTCAAAGCATATTTGGGCTCATCAGTGATCCAACAGGGAGTGCAAACATAGTTTCCATGAACAAGGTCAGGAGATCTGTGATTCATCCTGAAACAGAAACTTTTCTGCTCTAGTTCCCTTCCTGTCTCTCTATATGATTCTGGATATGTCAGTGCAAGGCTTGAGTGCCTGCTTCTCTCTCAGTAAACAAGACAGAAAACAAAAACGTAGTATGTAATAGTCCACGCTTATGAAAGGAAGTAACACTGTGAGAAAGCAAACCCAGGATCAGTTCCGCAAGCAAGCCTGCTGGTCACCCTTTCTTCACATGCACACACTTGAAGGGGAAACACACAAAACAGATTAGAGTATTGTAAGAACAGTGTTATTAAGTGTTATGATGACCAAGAAGGAGAAAGAAATAGAGAATGATGCAAGGTGCTACTTTATACTTCAATGAGCAGAGTCCTTGCATACTTCTTATTTGTATACAGGCAAGAGAGTTCCAGAAAAACATCTATTTCTGCTTTATTGACTATGCCAAAGGCTTTGGCTGTGTGGATCACAATAAACTGTGGAAAATTCTGAAAGAGATGGGAATACCAGACCACTTGACCTGCCTCTTGAGAAACCTGTATGCAGGTCAGGAAGCACCAGTTAGAACTGGACATGGAACAACAGACTGGTTCCAAATAGGAAAAGGAGTACGTCAAGGCTGTATATTGAAACCCTGCTTATTTAACTTATATGCAGAGTACAACATGAGAAATGCTGGGCTGGAAGAAGCACAAGCTGGAATCAAGATTGCTAG
>SJYA01002867.1:603376-624684 GCA_006410615.1 Neotragus moschatus
TGAAGCCCGGTTGAGATGTCTGCAATTAACTGCAGAACACAGGCAAAAAAGCTGCAACCTAGAATAAAAATGCCTCCTTGTATCCCAATCATTAATTTTCCACAGTTAAATCATTCAACAATTAAATTATCCTCTACATGCTACATCTCAGATCATATTTTAGATTCTAGATTTCTTATCCAATATATGGGTAGAAAGTTGAAAGTTAAACAAATTATTTACAAAACATTATTTTCTATGCTAAACATAGGAGCTTTTCTCTGCAATAGTGTCTGTGATTTGGCTGTTAAAAAAAATGCAGTTGTTTGCTATCGATGCAGAGAATATAGCCTCCAATTCTTTCTCCTCCTTCTAATTAAATACTATCTGAATAAACTGAGATCTTAATTGTAATCAAATTATAGTATTAACATTCAAAGTAAAATTAAAGAGCATAATTTAATCACTGCTTGTTGCAAATTTGGTCATAATTCCAAAAACTAAGATTCTAAGACTGAATTATTTTAATGTCTTGACGTAACCAAAATTTTAATGTTCCGATGTAATGAAAATTGAAAACTCATAAAGTTCAAAAACTGATTTATTCATGGGCTTATTGGTCATAGCCAGCTAAAGCAAAGCACCTAGACTTTAATACCTTTGTTGACAGAAGTTAGAAGTGTAAGTGGTATTTCTCTCTCTCAATCTAAGATGGAATTTAAGAATCTTACAATATAGAACAGTACTAATAACAGTATAATAAAGAAATAATTTTTATTATAAAGGATACACATAAATTTTGCTAAGAAATTCTAAATATCACATCAGAGATCACCCTTTTTTTAATTGGAGGATTAATTACTTTACAATGTTGTGGTGCTCTCTGCTGTATATCAATACAAATCACTCATAATTATAAATATATCCCCTCCCTGTTGAGCCTCCCTCTCCCCAGTTCCACCTCTCTAGGTCATCATAGAGCACCAGGCTGGGCTCCCTGTGTTACACAGAAGGTTCCTACTAGTTACTAATTTTACACAGGATAGTGTATATATGTCAATGCCGCTTTCTCAGTTCCCCCTGCTGTGTGCATAGGTCTGTCTTAACCACATCTCCTCTTGCTTCTAGACTCACTCTCCATCCAATCCTAGCTAGAAGCATATACTAATAACACTTCCTTGGAAGGAAAGCTATGACAAACCTAGACAGCATATTAAAAAGAAGAGACATCATTTTAACTGTGGCAGTTAAAGAAATAAAATCTGGGGATTAAGTTTGGTTTTAATAAGGGATTAAGTTTGGTTTAATAACTCAAGTTAGAGAATTTATTTCAACAATTGTAAACATGTTGAAAAANGAAGGAAAGCTATGACAAACCTAGACAGCATATTAAAAAGAAGAGACATCATTTTAACTGTGGCAGTTAAAGAAATAAAATCTGGGGATTAAGTTTGGTTTTAATAAGGGATTAAGTTTGGTTTAATAACTCAAGTTAGAGAATTTATTTCAACAATTGTAAACATGTTGAAAAATTGAGGGAAATATGTACTTGAATATATGTGTTTACAGATAGTAAATACACATTTTGTAAGGCCTCCCCAGACAACCATTTTGCTTCTTTGCATTTCTTTTCCATTGGGATGGTCTTGATCCCTGTCTCCTGTACAATGTCACAAACCTCCATCCATAATTCATCAGGCACTCTATAGATCTAGTCNAAACATGGTTTTGACTGACACAAGGTGATGCTGAAAGACACAGGTGGGCAGAAGGTGGGCAGAAAGACATGTATCTGAAGCTCAAAAATGTGTGATCTTTTAAAAGTATTTTGATTTTACTATATAGGATGAAAGACATATGTGCTAATCTGGACTAGGGAGTTAAGAGAAATGGTGATGAGGAACATTCACCACGGGCTCTGTAACCTTTCCTCAAGTTTCATCTGATGACTCTTGGCAAATCCTCTTGCAACACTAACTCAAGGAACTGTCAGTACATTACATTCATTTGATCCAAGATAAAAGAGAATTAGGTCAAGTTCTGTATGTTAGAACAAGCTTTTTTGTTACTTCTTCACTGAGATTAATGATCACTGGTATTGATGAGATAAGGGGCTTCCTAGGTGGCTCAGCGGTAAAGAATCCACCTGCCAATGCTGGAGACTCATGAGAGTTGGTTCTGATCCCTAGGTCAAGAAGATTCCAGGGAGTAGGAAATGGCAAGCAGCTGCAGTGTTCTTGCCTGGAGAATTCCAAGGGCGGAGGAGCCTGGCAGGCTACAGTCCTGATATACATGAGTCATGGAGCCGCAGCATCAGACGTGACGGCACTGAGGCGATGAAGCTGCCGAGTACTGGAACTAGTGCAGTAGAGGTGAGGAGGAATGCCTGGGTAACTGGGAGCTATGTCTGGTGTCATGAGACTTCTGCTCTTTTCTTGCTGTGCATGCTTCACCATTCCCTTTCCTTTATCTTTCGAAATCAAGTGAAGTTGGTTGTGCTGCTGCTGCTGCTAAGTCGCTTCAGTCGTGTCCGACTCTCTGCGATCCCATAGACGGCAGCCCACCAGGCTCCACTGTCCCTGGATTCTCCAGGCAAAAACACTGGAGTGGGTTGCCATTGCCTTCTCCAATGCATGAAAGTGAAAGTGAAAGTGAAGTCGCTCAGTCGTGTCCGACTCTTCCTGACCCCATGGACTGCAGCCCACCAGACTCCTCTGTCCATGGGATTTTCCAGGCAAGAGTACTGAAGTGCCCTTCTCTGGAAGTTGGTGCTAGGTGAAGCTTATTATGCCTCATAAGTTTAATTATGGAAAAATGCAGAAGACTGGCATGTAGTAGTTATCTCAATGATTTTAGCAATGTCCTATAAGAAGTGGATAAACTAAGAATACAGGTAGCCTGTCTAGCCTATGGGAAAACTGAAAGGTCAGAAAATAAAGCCTTTTTTTTTTTTGGTTAGTTTTTTGGGTATGTAATTTGAAACCTTAAATGTTGGCATAAAACAATAATAACCAAATTTTCTTCTAGAATTGATACTATCAGAGGGAACAAAGTCTCAGCCTTAGCAGGATATTAGATTGGGGTCCCAAGTAGCAAAAAACGAGATTAAAGTATTGCCTTCCCAGCAAGTACTACATTTTTAAAGTGTATCTAGTTAATGGCCATGAAGCAAATGAAGCAGATGATAGATATAATGGCCTGTCAATTAAAGATTAGATTCTTTAGGTTTATTGACAATGTTTAGACTACATCCCTGTTTGCAGGTACTTTAAAATGACAAGACACAACTAAAGTAAAAGGCTAATACTTTTTTGGAGAGACTGTATCACCAAAAGTAACCATGTCAGGCTAGTAACTGCTGTGATTTTTTAAAGTTCAGGCATTTATTAAAGATGACTTGAGTTTTGGACAGGATAAGTTGAAGACTCATGTATATCATAAGTGTACAATTCCTATAAGAGCTATGTTTGCTACTTTTACACAAGTTCAAATTTGCTTAGAGATAGAAGCTTGTAATGTCAAATAGATGACTATTAAAGTATATATAATGTATATATTCAGTAAAGAGTCTGCACTGTGGAAGGAGTGGTAATGGCAGAACAGAAAACTGTAAAACAAAAACTTAAGAGTCAAGTAGAGGAGACTATGAAGTTAAACAAGCATGGAAACGCTGAAGAAATAAGAACTGAGCATACTCCTTCAAAAGACATACAAAGCCATGTCTTCATTTTGTGTAAAAAGTTATTAAATTTCTTGTTAGGGAAGGGGCACCAAGGATCTGGTATAAGATTGTTTTATGTTGATATTTTCACAGTGAAGTTTTAGCATTTTATTTTAACATGTGTGTTAAAATCTTTCCCTGATGCTGGGGAAGATTGAGGGCAGGAGGAGAAGAGGATGAGATGGTTGGATAGCATCATTGACACAATGGATGTTAGTTTAAGCAAACTCTGGGAGATGGTGAAGGATAGGGAAGCCTGGTGTGCTGCAGTTCATGAGATCGCAGAGTTGGACATGACTTAGCTTCCCTTGTAGCTCAGTTGGTAAAGAATTTGCCTGCAGTGCAGGAGACCCGGGTTTGATCCCTGGGTTGAGAAGATTCCCTGGAGAAGGAAATGGCAACCCACTCCAGTATTCTTGCCTGGAAAATCTCAAGGACAGAGGAACCTGGTGGATTGCAGTCCATGGGGTCACAAAGAGTCAGGCACGACTGAGCGACTAACACAGTGACTGAACAACAAAGTATGTATTACTTTTCCCATGAGAAATAAATTATTTCTAAAAATAAAACAAGTGGAATAGGAAGAATATTCATAGTCATACATAGGAAGGAAGAGAAGAGAAGTGTGGGTGTGGACAATTTTCTGGAAAAAGAACGGCAGAAATTTGAGGATGTTTGTGCTGGAAATCTCACTTTCTATTTCAACTAATTACTAAGGAAATTAAAAGATTATATGATATATATGTAGCTTTAGGAGAGTAGAGGTGATGTATAGTACTACAGAAAGAGTGGTAAAAATGGATAAATGGATAAAAAGAGATAATAGGGATATGCTGTGGAGTGCTTAGCCAACATGAACACAATGAGGTGAATTACCACTAATCTAAGTATGTGTGCATGCTAACTCACTTCAGTCATGTCCAACTCTTTGCAACCCTAAGAATTGTAGCCTCTGTCCATGGGATTCTTCAGACAAGAATATTGGAGTGGGTTGCCATGCCCCTCTCCAGGGGATCTTCCCAACCCAGGGATTGATCCTGTGTCTCTTATGTCTCCTGAAATGGCAGGCAGGTTGTTTACCACTAGCTCCACTTAGGAAGCCCAGTCTAAGTATGCCTGCTTTTAAAGAGACTTCTGTTTNTCAGACAAGAATATTGGAGTGGGTTGCCATGCCCCTCTCCAGGGGATCTTCCCAACCCAGGGATTGATCCTGTGTCTCTTATGTCTCCTGAAATGGCAGGCAGGTTGTTTACCACTAGCTCCACTTAGGAAGCCCAGTCTAAGTATGCCTGCTTTTAAAGAGACTTCTGTTTCTTTACATTGTTACAAAAAGTTAAATAGAAATGTAGCTATTTTTTTCTATCTCATTTTCCTCTCTCTTTATTTAACATGGAACACTAATGCAGGGTGACTTTACAACTGGAATATTATAAATATACATAATATCTCTGGTGAATTCATCAGAAATGGATGTGTGGTGATATATGCTTTTTCCTCTTCAAAGTATTTCTGCTAGTGGGCATTGCTGTGAAAAGAACAGATTACTAAAAATAAATGGAATTTGCTTTCTCTTTTTCTCCACACACACACATGCACACACACAATTTGCATATATCTTTGATGATTGTAGAACAGATAGACAGAAACTAAAGTCTGCTGGGAGCAAAATGTGCCATTACATTTTAAGTAGGCTGCCATTATTTATACTACTGCCATTTGTTGCTGTAACGGAATTTGTCTACTGTACTTCACTAGTGGCTTAATAGTACTCAGTGCTTTCCTGAACCTAAAGTCCTGTGATGATTCAAGGTTCCTGCAACATTACTGCTCTTGCTATATTTAGTGATTATAAATTTAGTAGATGAGGCTATTTATTTTTTCATAGCTCCCCTTCAATTAAAGTAATGTGCACTAGGTGAGGAGTGCTTTGGGAGCAGGGAAATGATGTGGTTAGAGCTGTACTTTGGGAACATGAATCTGTCAGGATTATAGAGTACGGAATGGCATCTACATGACTTGGCAACCAATTGGTTGCTGAGCAGGGTAGGGTGGGAGGTGGTGAAGCAAGAAGTCTTCTAATGTGGCTCCAAGTTTTTTAGATTTTGACCCTTTCGGGTGTCTTCAAATGTCTCTCCAAGGCCTTGAGTTGTATGTACTATGAATATTAATTTGTATTGAGCTCAAAAGGAAGCACAGGAATATCAGGTTTAGAGAAGATAGTCAGTGTGTTTTGAAAATATTCAACTTTTGAGTTTGTGGAGATACAGTATTAGATAGTTTAGCTCTGAGGTCAAGAGTGAGGCTGGGGGATACACAGGAGTTGCTTCGTTGAACTTCATAATTTTATGTTATTGATATATATTTAAAACAGATTTTAATATAATATGTTGCATGGATGCATAAATAGGAAATAGATAATAAAAGAAAAACCATAAAACATGAGATGGAAACATTTGTGTCAGACCACGAAGACTTAGAGAAAATGAAATCAAAGGATGGCACGTTTCAGTGCCCACTAATCAACAGCAGGTTATTCTCCTTTTGGAGGACAGGTACTACTAGTCTTTCAAAATAAGCATTTTTAATATCTGGGAACTTTCTATCAGGGTTCATTCTTTACTCTCTTGCTTCTACCCTATAGTTTTCCTAGTTCTCCCCTGACTAAAGCCCTTACTGCTTAGGGACGATGAGTATCTCTACTCTATGACCTCTGAATAATGACTTTTGTGTTTGACAATGACTCTCCTTGGCCTGTTACAATAACCTCTCTTGATGGATTTTCCCAACACCTATCAATACCTTGGTGAAAGTATAGACTTCCACCCACTCCACGCAGCATTGTTTCCTGCTACCTTGATCTCCAGTTTAATTGTTCAGTAGCCTTGGACAAGTTCCTTCTCAGCCGGATGAGACTGCACCACACTTGAGTGAGCTTCTGCCCCCTGTATCAGCAGAGGGAAAGACCTCCAAGGCAGAGAACTCGGCAAATGTGTAGCTCACCTCCTATTTTTTTCTTTCTCTGATAGATTATGACCCTGCTTTGCCTGTTTTCTAGTGCTCAAAAAGTAAGATGCTTAATATGTTTTGTCCAGTTTATAGCTGTATATGGTGGGAAGGAAATTCCTTTAGTTTAGATATGCCTTCATCACTGGACACAACACTCCCTAAGGCTATACAATTTCAACAAATAAACGTTTCTTAAAATATCTCAATTCACTTGTGCGTGGTTGTCCTCCAGCTCACCTGCGGATTCAGCGATTCACTCGGAGGCTCATGATCTAGCCATCTCATGGTTATGGTTTATTGACATCCCAGCAAGAGAATACAAAGCGGAATCAGCACAGGGAAAAGGCATGCAGGGCAAAGTTCGCAGGAAACGAGACACAAGCATCTGAGAGTCCTCTCCCAGTGGTGTCACAAAGCATCACTTAGTTCCTCCAGCAATGAGCTGTAACAACAGGAGTGAAATACTGTCTACTGAGGAGGCTTGTTAGAAACTCAGTGCTTGGGTATTTTGGATTCAGTGCCCTATGCCTAACCTGTATCAAAGTTCCAGATTCCCACAGAGGAAGCAGGTGTTCAGCATAAACCATGTTGTTTACACAAACATGGGTTCAGTGAGCCACCATATCATTTAGGGAATGGTGGAACTTTGCTCAATTAGTAGTTCCTAGATGTCAGCCAAGGGTAAACTTTGAGTTATCTAAGAATTGCAGTCTTAGACTTACTATGATAAATCTTTCCTGCAAAATTTGATATCTCTTATTCACCAATGACATATAGAACTTAACATCATCTACTTATTTAATCCTTCTATCTTGTTTTTCTGCTTGATATTTCTGCTTATGTTTTTTAAGAACAAAATAAACCACTTATTTGTTTTTTAAGTATTAGTAAACTGCACTGATGTAACTGACTATACATATAGATAGATATATAGTCTATTGTTTCCAGATTTCATACTACTCACTAGTATGTGAGTAAGTAGTGTGACACCTACTCACTAAAGTTTATTTGTAACCCCCAAATCCATACCGTTGGCTTTCATGATTATTTGTAGTTATGCACTTAGTGGTGAGACATTTGAATCCACCAAGATAGATATTTATAGCTGAGGTCACAAGGCCTTGCTTGCCTTCTTGCTTCAGCTCCTCTGCAAGGATGACAGGGGGATTAAGCATTTCAGGCAGTGCAGTGGAGGGCAGGAAGATCTGGCTCGGAGTAGGCTGGATGGGGTTGACGTCCCCACTCTGGCACCAGTTGGTGGCAGTAGCCTCAGGCAAGTCACTTAAAGCTTTTGAACTTTGTTTTCTTTTTTGTAAAATAAAGAAAATATAATTTAGTGGAATGAGTGATTTAAGATTATAATCTCTGTGAGAGATATGTGTGTTTCCCTGAGGAGCACCGGTTCAGTGTTCATAAATTGAGTGTTCCCAGTGACTTTCTAGAACACAACTTGTGAATGAGAGTCAACTATATGTTTTCATCTCATTCCTTCATCCTGGGTTGGATTTTCTCCTTGTTGAAGCTCAGGCTTTACAGGTTTTATTGTGTGTCTGATACTGGCAAGTTATCTTAACCTTTTTCAACATGAAGTCATTTAATTTTCTCTCCTTCAAGAGTAATAGTAGGGTATTACATATAGGTTGACAATTTGCACACATTATTCCATTTTCTCCTGGCATGACTAAGCTGATAAGGAAACTGCTGTAGGTATAATTAGTATTCCTTTGTAAGTCATCAGCTCTTTACCTCAGGTGGCTTTTAAGATTCTCTTTATCTTTGAGATTTTGCAATCATGCTATAATGTTTCTATGCACTGATTTACTTTTTTATTACTTCTGCTTAGCTCTCAGAGAGTCCTTCTGAATAGAATACTAATGAACTTTTATTCCTGCAAAATTCTTTATCTTTACCTCTCAAAATATTGATTCCTCACCAATTCCTCTTTTTTCTTCTAAAGCTCTCTTTATGCTAAATCTCTTAACTGATTGTTCGTATTTTAAATGATGGTTGCATGTCTGCATGTGTTCCCGGTTTTCCAATATATTAATTCTTTTAAAGTTTCCAATCTAGAGTTTATTCATTGTTTGCATTAAAATGTTAGTGACTATCTTCTTATTTCCAGTACTTCAATTAATGAATCTCATACAGACTCATTTCTTCTTGTTTTATTTCAGAATTTCTTGTCTACTTTCATGGGCATTATTTCTTCAATTATTCTTACTTACATGAAATGTAAGCTCCATGAAGGTAAGGATTTTGGGTGTCTTGTTTTATCTGCTCTATTCCTAGCACCTAGAACAGTGCCTGCCTCTGAATAGGATTTCAGATATTAGTTGATATCATTTAGAATTCTAAAATATTTGAAGTACCTTTCCCAAACCATTCTGATTTTTTAATGTCTCCTGAAACAATTCACTTCCCAACTGTTGACTTTTTTTCTTATTGTTATTTTTCTTATGTGTTTTGTAGTTTTGATTTGCAGATTTTTCTTAAATAAAATGTTCACATACTCCTTCTCTGTCCCTCTTGGCAGTTGAGCACTGAACTGTCTAACTTCTATTGCCACTTTGGCTGTATGCTGTCTAATGATACTGAAGATATCTTCAAGAGAGTCTCTCAGACAAAAGGTGTCTTGGTTCAATTTCTGGGCAAGTGGTCACAGTTAAGTCCTCTCAACATAAGAATAGTTTCATATAAGCCAAACTAGTGGTCAACAGGTTTTTGTTTTTGTTTTTTTTTATTCCCAGTACTTGCTCAAAAGTTGGACAAGTTATAGGCAAAGTTTGAGTAGTAAGTCTGGCTCGGACATGGTTTTTTAAAAATTTAAGTATAGGCTATTTACAATGTTGTATTAATTTCTTCTGTGCAACAGAGTGACTTAGTTATACATGTAGATATACATCCTTTTTCATATTCTTTTCCATTATGGTTTATTCCAGGATATTGAATATAGCTCCTTGTGCTATACAGTAGGACCTTGTTGTCTATCCATTCTAAATGGAATAATTTTCATCTACGAGTCCCAAACTCCCAGTCTGCCCCTCCTTCTTCTTTCCTCCCCCTTACCAACCACAAATCTGTTCTCTATGTCTATGAGTCTGTTTCTGCTTCATAGATAGTTTCATTTGTGTTGTATTTTAATTTCCACATATAAACAATATCATATGATATTTGTCTTTTTCTGGCTTACTTCACTTAGGATGACAGTCTCTAGTTGCATGGTCACTGACTCCTTCGCATCCCTTGGCATGAGGGGTCTTAGCTCCCTGACCAGGGATTGAACCTGGACTCCTTGAAGTGGAAGTGTGGAGTCCTAATCACTGGACTGCCAGAGAAGTCCTGGTCCCTGACTCTTAAAGGGCACTTTTAGTTCCAATTATTAATATAATTTAATTTCCATGTGCTTCTGTTGGTTTCTGGAGCTCAAGAACTTTCCCCCTTCTGCTCCTAGAACTATTATGTATTTCTCCCTTGTTCCATTTCCTAAGGAATATCTAGTGTTGTTTGTGAGACCAGAAATATTAAAAAATGTTTTTTTCTCCTCTTATAGTCTGTTGATTTTAACCTAGAAGTTTCCTCAAGGTAAATAAATCATGAATTTTACCCTTGTCCTACACTTTCATTTGCTTTTTTTTAAAAATTTTTTTAATATATAAATTTATTTATTTTAACTGGAGGTTAATTACTTCACAATACTGTATTGGTTCTGCCATACATCAACATGAATCCACCACAGGTATACACGTGTTCCCCATCCTGAACCCCCCTCCCTTCCCCCTCCCCATACAGCTCACACTTTAATTCAGCTTTACACCACGCACCTCACGATGGTTGTCCGCAATGGCCACCTCCATTGCCTTTTCTCCTGTTCTGTCCTCAGTGTACTCTGCCCCCTCACTGAAAGCACACAGCTCAAGGACCAGTACAGTCCCAAACCACTGGCTCTCAGTCCTCACCTCACCTTGATTTTCTAGTTAATATCTGTTTGGCTCAGGAAGCACACTCAGATATTGTCTGTATTTATACTTACTCCCTAGGTGATCTCCTGCAGTTCCATGTCTTCAAATGCTATCCATATAATCATAATGCAATTATTTATAGTTTGAGGCCAAACTTTCTTCTTCATTTGGAACTTCACATCCCTTATTTGATTTCTATTAGGTATTTTAACCTTAATATATCTAAATGAGGCTAGTGATTCCTTTTTGAGACGCTGTTAAATTTACTCCTTTCCCTGTGTCTATCATCCCAGTAAACAGGACATATATTCAGTTGGATTAAGCCTAAAATACCTTGTAATCTATCGACTTCTCTCTTTTTCTCAGAAATTATATCTAGTCCATCAGAAAACTCTGTTGACTTTATCTTTAAAAACATATTTACAACCTGACCATTTATTACAATCACCATGGCTCAATGATGTTTAATCCTCCGTAATCTCCTATCTGGATAGCTACTTAATTCATTTTCAGTTTTTCCTTTTTGATCCCTAGATCCTATTCTCCACACAACTGCCAGAATGTTCCTTCTAAAATTGAAGACGGATTACTTTATTCCCTTGCTTGTAACCTTCCAATTGCTTCTTATCACACTTACACAAAAATCCAAAGTCCTAAAGTCTGTATGGTTAGGACCTGTCTGCCCTTCTAAGCTCTATAGGATTTGGTCTTGGCAACTTAACTATTTATTTGATGTTATTTCCTAGGATTCCTGCTCACTTACTGACTTCCGGACACTCTGATCTAATTTTTCCTCCAATAATACACCAAGTTTTGTCTTTTCTCTCCATGCATTAGTAATGCATGTTAGCTTCCATTTGGTGAACAGGGTAACGAGCCACCACATTGCACTGGGTCTATATGTGATTTTTTTCCTAGCCAAAGGGAGTCAAAATATTACCTCAGCAGGAGAGAAAGCTTTGCTTTGCTCAGTTGCTGTACTTGGGGTAAGAACCTACTCTAAGAAAGAACAAGGCTCCTTTTCCAGCATTCTCCAACCAACCAGGTGTATGGCCAGCCTTATGCAGCTCTCAGCTATGTGAGTTGGACTGTCTCTCAAGCCCATTGAATGGCTGGCTCATGCTCCTAGAACCTTATTGTCTTCTGCAGTCTCTTAGCTCTTGACAGTCATGTTATGACATTAGGCATTGCCAACTGATTTCCAACCTGTAGCTTTTGTGCACTTTACATATTCACTATGGTTGTCTCCATTCAAACTTAGCTACCTGTGTGGGTAACTCAGTTTGTGGTACCAATGACATATATTCTCTGGTTTCACAGCTGTAAAGATATTGCAGGATCTGCTCTTAATCTTAATTCCCCTTTGAAAGTGAAAGTCTCTGTCATGTCCAACTCTGTGACCCTGTGGACTGTAGCCTGCCAGGCTCCTCATGGAATTCTCCAGGCCAGAATACTGGAGTAGGCAGCCATTCCCTTCTCCAGGGGATCTTCCCAACCTAGGGATCAAATCCAGGTCTCTCACACTGCAGGCAATTCTTTACCACCTGAGCCACAAGGGAAGCCCAAGATGTGCTGTGCTTAGTCATGTCTGACTCTCTGTGACCCCAAGGACTATAGGCTGCCAGGCTCCTCTGTCCATGGGGATTCTCCAGGCAAGAATATTGGGGTTGCCATGCCCTCCTCCAGGGGATCTTCTTAACCTAGGGATTGAACCCAGGTCTCCCACATTGAAGGTAGATTCTTTACTATCTGAGCCACCAGGGAAGACCAAGAATACTGGAGTGGGTTGCCATGCCCTCTTCCAGGGGATCTACCCAACCAGGGATCGAACCCACATTTCCCACATTGCTGGTGGATTCTTTACCACCTGAGCCACCAGGGAAGCCCAAAATAATTATTTTTCTAGAGTTTCCATGAAGTGAAGTGTTAGTCACTCAGTCACTCTGTCATGTCCAACTCTGCAATCCTATGGAGCCTGCCAGGCTCCTCTGTCCATGGAATTTTCTAAGCAAGAATACTGGAGCATATTGCCATTCCCTTCTCCATGGGATATTCCTGACCCAGGGATTGAACCCAGGGCTTTTGCATTGGAGGCAGATTCTTTACTGTTTGAGCCACAAAGGCTCCAATTTCCCCTTAAGCCCATATTTTTTTGCAGAAAGCAGTTCTGCCCTCTACCATTAGTATAAATACAGTAAAAATATAGCAGAAACTCCTCATTCTCCTGTCTCTGAGACTTGGCATATGTGGTTTATTTCCATAGTTCATTCAGCCTCTATTCAAATGACATCTTCCCCAAGAGGCCTTTTCATATAACACATCTCAGTAATACGCACCCTCATTACTCTAGCCCCTTAACTTTTCTTAACTGTCTTTTGGCTCCTGACATTATATGTATTTGTGTATAGAGTAATTGAATGTCTCTTGCAATAAGAATGTAAGTTCCATCAAGGTAGGATCGTTGTGTGTTTTGTTCACCGAAATAAAAATATTTGGCAAATAGCTAAGTGCTCAGTAAACATTTGTTGAATTAATGAAGAAATGACTGAATATGTGGACAGTTTCTTCTTATAATAAATACTTTTTCTATAAATAGCTTTTGATACAGACTACCTTGGAAAAATTATTTCTCATTTTCAACTGCATATTAAATAAAATAAATTATTTTAAACCTTAGAGTTAAAGTAATTTCATGAGCTAATACATTTAGCCATAAACCAATGCTAATAACTTAAATGTAATTGCTAAAATTCTTTTAACTAAAAAGAATTGCCTGAGGATGCTTAATGTTGTCATTAATAAATTCAAGAGAGTAAGTTAAAGCTGTGTGGCATGGTAGGAATGCCAGATCTTTAAATCAGAACAATTAAGTCTAACTGACTTTAGTAATACCCATACATTTGTTTAGTTACATTTTTTATTTTTCAATGAGATATCTGAAGGATCAATACTAGGCAATACAAACATTTAATCTCTTAAGCTATTTGTTCCCTTTAAGTTTGGATTTTACAACTTATTTTTGATAATCCTCTATTAACCTTCCTTATTTATAATGTATCACGTGGAATAGTGAGGTCTCATTTCATTGTTAAAAATTCTGGGCAATAACAGGTTTGACCCTTACCAAGCAGAACTGTGTTTATCACAGTTCTGACTGTGCATCAGTCAGGCACCACCCACTCCAGTTGTGACTGACTCTTTGAGACCCCATGGACTGTAGGCTCTATCCATGGGATTCTCNTTTTTTTTACCCCCAGTACTTGCTCAAAAGTTGGACAAGTTATAGGCAAAGTTTGAGTAGTAAGTCTGGCTCGGACATGGTTTTTTAAAAATTTAAGTATAGGCTATTTACAATGTTGTATTAATTTCTTCTGTGCAACAGAGTGACTTAGTTATACATGTAGATATACATCCTTTTTCATATTCTTTTCCATTATGGTTTATTCCAGGATATTGAATATAGCTCCTTGTGCTATACAGTAGGACCTTGTTGTCTATCCATTCTAAATGGAATAATTTTCATCTACGAGTCCCAAACTCCCAGTCTGCCCCTCCTTCTTCTTTCCTCCCCCTTACCAACCACAAATCTGTTCTCTATGTCTATGAGTCTGTTTCTGCTTCATAGATAGGTTCATTTGTGTTGTATTTTAATTTCCACATATAAACAATATCATATGATATTTGTCTTTTTCTGGCTTACTTCACTTAGGATGACAGTCTCTAGTTGCATGGTCACTGACTCCTTCGCATCCCTTGGCATGAGGGGTCTTAGCTCCCTGACCAGGGATTGAACCTGGACTCCTTGAAGTGGAAGTGTGGAGTCCTAATCACTGGACTGCCAGAGAAGTCCTGGTCCCTGACTCTTAAAGGGCACTTTTAGTTCCAATTATTAATATAATTTAATTTCCATGTGCTTCTGTTGGTTTCTGGAGCTCAAGAACTTTCCCCCTTCTGCTCCTAGAACTATTATGTATTTCTCCCTTGTTCCATTTCCTAAGGAATATCTAGTGTTGTTTGTGAGACCAGAAATATTAAAAAATGTTTTTTTCTCCTCTTATAGTCTGTTGATTTTAACCTAGAAGTTTCCTCAAGGTAAATAAATCATGAATTTTACCCTTGTCCTACACTTTCATTTGCTTTTTTTTAAAAATTTTTTTAATATATAAATTTATTTATTTTAACTGGAGGTTAATTACTTCACAATACTGTATTGGTTCTGCCATACATCAACATGAATCCGCCACAGGTATACACGTGTTCCCCATCCTGAACCCCCCTCCCTTCCCCCTCCCCATACAGCTCACACTTTAATTCAGCTTTACACCACGCACCTCACGATGGTTGTCCGCAATGGCCACCTCCATTGCCTTTTCTCCTGTTCTGTCCTCAGTATACTCTGCCCCCTCACTGAAAGCACACAGCTCAAGGACAGGTACAGCCCCAAGCCACTGGCTCTCAGTCCTCACCTCACCTTGATTTTCTAGTTAATATCTGTTTGGCTCAGGAAGCACACTCAGATATTGTCTGTATTTATACTTACTCCCTAGGTGATCTCCTGCAGTTCCATGTCTTCAAATGCTATCCATATAATCATAATGCAATTATTTATAGTTTGAGGCCAAACTTTCTTCTTCATTTGGAACTTCACATCCCTTATTTGATTTCTATTAGGTATTTTAACCTTAATATATCTAAATGAGGCTAGTGATTCCTTTTTGAGACGCTGTTAAATTTACTCCTTTCCCTGTGTCTATCATCCCAGTAAACAGGACATATATTCAGTTGGATTAAGCCTAAAATACCTTGTAATCTATCGACTTCTCTCTTTTTCTCAGAAATTATATCTAGTCCATCAGAAAACTCTGTTGACTTTATCTTTAAAAACATATTTACAACCTGACCATTTATTACAATCACCATGGCTCAATGATGTTTAATCCTCCGTAATCTCCTATCTGGATAGCTACTTAATTCATTTTCAGTTTTTCCTTTTTGATCCCTAGATCCTATTCTCCACACAACTGCCAGAATGTTCCTTCTAAAATTGAAGACGGATTACTTTATTCCCTTGCTTGTAACCTTCCAATTGCTTCTTATCACACTTACACAAAAATCCAAAGTCCTAAAGTCTGTATGGTTAGGACCTGTCTGCCCTTCTAAGCTCTATAGGATTTGGTCTTGGCAACTTAACTATTTATTTGATGTTATTTCCTAGGATTCCTGCTCACTTACTGACTTCCGGACACTCTGATCTAATTTTTCCTCCAATAATACACCAAGTTTTGTCTTTTCTCTCCATGCATTAGTAATGCATGTTAGCTTCCATTTGGTGAACAGGGTAATGAGCCACCACATTGCACTGGGTCTATATGTGATTTTTTTCCTAGCCAAAGGGAGTCAAAATATTACTTCAGCAAGAGAGAAAGCTTTGCTTTGCTCAGTTGCTGTACTTGGGGTAAGAACCTACTCTAAGAAAGAACAAGGCTCCTTTTCCAGCATTCTCCAACCAACCAGGTGTATGGCCAGCCTCATGCAGCTCTCAGCTATGTGAGTTGGACTGTCTCTCAAGCCCATTGAATGGCTGGCTCATGCTCCTAGAACCTTATTGTCTTCTGCAGTCTCTTAGCTCTTGACAGTCATGTTATGACATTAGGCATTGCCAACTGATTTCCAACCTGTAGCTTTTGTGCACTTTACATATTCACTATGGTTGTCTCCATTCAAACTTAGCTACCTGTGTGGGTAACTCAGTTTGTGGTACCAATGACATATATTCTCTGGTTTCACAGCTGTAAAGATATTGCAGGATCTGCTCTTAATCTTAATTCCCCTTTGAAAGTGAAAGTCTCTGTCATGTCCAACTCTGTGACCCTGTGGACTGTAGCCTGCCAGGCTCCTCATGGAATTCTCCAGGCCAGAATACTGGAGTAGGCAGCCATTCCCTTCTCCAGGGGATCTTCCCAACCTAGGGATCAAATCCAGGTCTCTCACACTGCAGGCAATTCTTTACCACCTGAGCCACAAGGGAAGCCCAAGATGTGCTGTGCTTAGTCATGTCTGACTCTCTGTGACCCCAAGGACTATAGGCTGCCAGGCTCCTCTGTCCATGGGGATTCTCCAGGCAAGAATATTGGGGTTGCCATGCCCTCCTCCAGGGGATCTTCTTAACCTAGGGATTGAACCCAGGTCTCCCACATTGAAGGTAGATTCTTTACTATCTGAGCCACCAGGGAAGACCAAGAATACTGGAGTGGGTTGCCATGCCCTCTTCCAGGGGATCTACCCAAATAGGGATCGAACCCACATTTCCCACATTGCTGGTGGATTCTTTACCACCTGAGCCACCAGGGAAGCCCAAAATAATTATTTTTCTAGAGTTTCCATGAAGTGAAGTGTTAGTCACTCAGTCACTCTGTCATGTCCAACTCTGCAATCCTATGGAGCCTGCCAGGCTCCTCTGTCCATGGAATTTTCTAAGCAAGAATACTGGAGCATATTGCCATTCCCTTCTCCATGGGATATTCCTGACCCAGGGATTGAACCCAGGGCTTTTGCATTGGAGGCAGATTCTTTACTGTTTGAGCCACAAAGGCTCCAATTTCCCCTTAAGCCCATATTTTTTTGCAGAAAGCAGTTCTGCCCTCTACCATTAGTATAAATACAGTAAAAATATAGCAGAAACTCCTCATTCTCCTGTCTCTGAGACTTGGTATATGTGGTTTATTTCCATAGTTCATTCAGCCTCTATTCAAATGACATCTTCCCCAAGAGGCCTTTTCATATAACACATCTCAGTAATACGCACCCTCATTACTCTAGCCCCTTAACTTTTCTTAACTGTCTTTTGGCTCCTGACATTATATGTATTTGTGTATAGAGTAATTGAATGTCTCTTGCAATAAGAATGTAAGTTCCATCAAGGTAGGATCGTTGTGTGTTTTGTTCACTGAAATAAAAATATTTGGCAAATAGCTAAGTGCTCAGTAAACATTTGTTGAATTAATGAAGAAATGACTGAATGTGTGGACAGTTTCTTCTTATAATAAATACTTTTTCTATAAATAGCTTTTGATACAGACTACCTTGGAAAAATTATTTCTCATTTTCAACTGCATATTAAATAAAATAAATTATTTTAAACCTTAGAGTTAAAGTAATTTCATGAACTAATACATTTAGCCATAAACCAATGCTAATAACTTAAATGTAATTGCTAAAATTCTTTTAACTAAAAAGAATTGCCTGAGGATGCTTAATGTTGTCATTAATAAATTCAAGAGAGTAAGTTAAAGCTGTGTGGCATGGTAGGAATGCCAGATCTTTAAATCAGAACAATTAAGTCTAACTGACTTTAGTAATACCCATACATTTGTTTAGTTACATTTTTTATTTTTCAATGAGATATCTGAAGGATCAATACTAGGCAATACAAACATTTAATCTCTTAAGCTATTTGTTCCCTTTAAGTTTGGATTTTACAACTTATTTTTGATAATCCTCTATTAACCTTCCTTATTTATAATGTATCACGTGGAATAGTGAGGTCTCATTTCATTGTTAAAAATTCTGGGCAATAACAGGTTTGACCCTTACCAAGCAGAACTGTGTTCATCACAGTTCTGACTGTGCATCAGTCAGGCACCACCCACTCCAGTTGTGACTGACTCTTTGAGACCCCATGGACTGTAGGCTCTATCCATGGGATTCTCCAGGCAAGAATACAGGAGTGGGTAGCCATTCCCTTCTCCAAGAAATCTTCCCAACCAACTGAGTCTCATATGTGAGATGGTGCAACAAAGTGGTTAAGAGTGTATCTGTCACTTAGCTAGATTTTACTACTTTTTCTATCATCTATTTGTTTGTGATATCGTGGGGAAGTCTACCTTTGTTTATTCACCTATAAGTACCCAAGAGTTTCACAAGGATGGTTAAATAAATTAATGAATGTAAAGCATTATAATGGTATTTGGTATGTAATAAATATTCAGTAAGTGTAGTAAATGTTTGCCATATTTCATTCTTCTTCCTAAATGAGGATGGAAAATGGAAATCAATGGAATGAGGAGCAAAGCATTTAAGTATGCCAAAAAGAGCAATAGCCACATACAAGCTCCTTACTAAATAAGTAAATGGAGATACCTTTTATTTTTAACAATAAATTAAGGAGAATTTTAATCTTTCTGCTGTAACTGTTTCTTGAATGAAGCCAGTAGTTCATATAGCCTTAGAAGCACTACATTTGTTAGTGTGTGTTTCTAACTAGGTGTAGAAATATCTCAATGAAAAATAGATCTTGAAGCAGATAAATTTGATAAGATAGAAGATATAAAAGAATATTTTAATAGATATCATGGCATTAAAATCAAGAAACATTTCTGAGCCTCTAGATTATTAACAAAAATAATTAAAGTAATAAAAACCTTGAAATTATTGTCTGTATATTAAAGAAGTGACATTTCTCCCATAAAGATTTCTTTTTTAGGATCTGGTGACTTGGTCATAAAAACTGGCTTGGGGCTAAAACTTGGTATATGTTGTGTTCATCTCAAGCACAAATGTCTTTCCATTAGTTAGTTAAATTTTCACTTATATTTTGAAAAGCAGGAAAAAACATCCTTTTTATATTTCTGATTTATTAAACTCTAATGGAAAACATAGTTTTCTTAAAATGGAAATTTTTATTTCAGAAGTCATGATTAAATTTTGAAGACTGCAAGGCAGCACATGAACATAAACTTAATGGGAGTTCTAGATTATAATTAACTTAGCAATAGCATGTTGTGGCAGAGGAAGAATTTGAAGGCCAAATAAGACGTGTGGTAAATAGTCACTGGTTGGGCTGACACACCACAGGGGCTTCATTAGGGCTAATAGCTGTGCTATTCCTTCTGTAAAATTTATAAATTCTAAGTACACTCAATTAGAATTAATCTCACAGTAAAGTAAAAGAAAATAACTGCAAATGTATTGCTGCCTTAAAAACATAACTTCCTGATGATGCTGAGTTATAGAAATATGTGTTAAAGAGAAAACTTGCATAGTTTAAGCTTAATGGTGTTGATTAACCCAACGTGCCATCTGGGTAAAATATTTTGTTGAAATTATATATTGAAATGCCTGAGGGTAAGCAGAACAGAATTATGGATATTGGAAATTTTATTTCTGTTTCCCCTAATCTAAACCTTTGCTCAAATTGCCCTTAGTGAAGCACATTATGTGTTTATACAATATGTGTGTGTTACAGGTTTGGGGACAAGACTTCTTAAGTCAGATATTCAAGTGGCAAATGTAACCTTTTGCTTGTTCATTGAACAGCCTCTGTCTTGAACACCAGTTCTGATGGACGGCTGATAATTTATTCCAATCAATTTCAGGTACATGCTGACATTTCATTATTTTTCATTTAAATTGTAATCAGTCAAATCAGAGACATCCAAAACTTCTTCTCATGATGGTTTTCCCAACTGTTGATGATGAGTGTGGCATATTCTCTGTCCAATGCTGCCAAACTGAGACAGAGCTCATCCTATAGTCTCTGCTTGTGAGCATTTTGTCCCACAGGCATATTAGGCCATCTTTAATGGCCCACTATGCTTAAAATTAAAGCTACTGGACCTGATGGAATTCCAGTTGAGCTATTTCAAATCCTGAAAGGTGATGCTGTGAAAGGGCTGCACTCAATATGTCAGCAAATTTGGAATTATCAGCAGTGGCCACAGGACTGGAAAAGGTCAGTTTTCATTCCAATCCCAAAGAAAGGCAATGGCAAAGAATGTTCAAACTACCGCACAGTTGCACTCATCTCACATGCTAGTAAAGTAATGCTCAAAATTCTCCAAGCCAGACTTCAGCAATACGAGAACTGTGAACTTCCAAGCTGGTTTTAGAAAAGGCAGAGGAACCAGAGATCAAATTGCCAACATCCACTGGATCATGGAAAAAGCAATAGAGTTCCAGAAAAACATCTATTTCTGCTTTATTGACTATGCCAAAGCCTTTGACTGTGTGGATCACAATCAACTGTGGAAAATTCTGAAAGAGATGGGAATACCTGACCACATGATCCGTCTCTTGAGAAACCTGTATGCAGGTCAGGAAGCAACAGTTAGACTTGGACATGGAATAACAACAACAGACTGGTTCCAAATAGGAAAAGGAGTATGTCAAGGCTGTATATTGTCACCCTGCTTATTTAATTTATATGCAGAGTACATCTGCTGGGCTGGAAGAAGCACAAGCTGGAATCAAGATTGGCAGGAGAAACATCAATAACCTCAGATATGCAGATGACACCACGCTGATGGAAGAAAGGGAAGAGGAACTAAAAATCCTCTTGATGAAAGTGAAAGAGGAGAGTGACAAAGTTGGCTTAAAGCTCAACATTCAGAAAACGAAGATCATGGCATCTGGTCCCATCACTTCATGGGAAATAGATGGGGAAATAGTGGAAACAGTGTCAGACTTTATTTTTCTGGGCTCCAAAATCACTGCAGCTGAACTTAAAAGATGCTTACTCCTGAAGGAAAGTTATGGCCAACCTAGACAGCATATTAAAAAGCAGAGACATTACTTTGCCAACAAAGATCTGTCTAATCAAGGCTATGGTTTTTCCAGTGTTCATGTATGGATGTGAGAGTTGGACT
>SJYA01002867.1:627878-688073 GCA_006410615.1 Neotragus moschatus
TTTAGAAATGGCAGAGGAACCAGGGATCAAATTGCCAACATCCACTGGATCATGGAAAAAGCAATAGAGTTCCAGAAAAACATCTATTTCTGCTTTATTGACTATGCCAAAGCCTTTGACTGTGTGGATCACAATCAACTGTGGAAAATTCTGAAAGAGATGGGAATACCTGACCACATGATCCGTCTCTTGAGAAACCTGTATGCAGGTCAGGAAGCAACAGTTAGACTTGGACATGGAATAACAACAACAGACTGGTTCCAAATAGGAAAAGGAGTATGTCAAGGCTGTATATTGTCACCCTGCTTATTTAATTTATATGCAGAGTACATCTGCTGGGCTGGAAGAAGCACAAGCTGGAATCAAGATTGGCAGGAGAAACATCAATAACCTCAGATATGCAGATGACACCATGCTGATGGAAGAAAGGGAAGAGGAACTAAAAATCTTCTTGATGAAAGTGAAAGAGGAGAGTGACAAAGTTGGCTTAAAGCTCAACATTCAGAAAATGAAGATCATGGCATCTGGTCCCATCACTTCATGGGAAATAGATGGGGAAATAGTGGAAACAGTGTCAGACTTTATTTTTCTGGGCTCCAAAATCACTGCAGCTGAACTTAAAAGATGCTTACTCCTGAAGGAAAGTTATGGCCAACCTAGACAGCATATTAAAAAGCAGAGACGTTACTTTGCCAACAAAAGTCTGTCTAATCAAGGCTATGGTTTTTCCATTGTTCATGTATGGATGTGAGAGTTGGACTATAAAGAAAGCTGAGTGATGAAGAATCAATGCTTATGAACTGTGGTGTTGGAGAAGACTTTTGAGATTTCCTTGGACTGCAAGGAGATCCAATCAGTCCATCCTAAAGGAGATCAGTCCTGAGTGTTCATAGGAAGGACTGATTTTGAAGCTGAAACTCCAATACTTTGGACACCTAATGTGAAGAGTTGACTCATTGGAAAAGNTGTGGTGTTGGAGAAGACTTTTGAGATTTCCTTGGACTGCAAGGAGATCCAATCAGTCCATCCTAAAGGAGATCAGTCCTGGGTGTTCATAGGAAGGACTGATTTTGAAGCTGAAACTCCAATACTTTGGACACCTAATGTGAAGAGTTGTCTCATTGGAAAAGACCCTGATGATGAGAAAGATTGAGATCAGGAGGAGAAGAGGACGACAGAGGATGAGATTTTTGGATGGCATCACCGACTCAATGGACATGGGTTTGGGTGGACTCCAGGAGTTGGTGATGGACAGGGAGGCCTGGTGTGCTGTGGCTCACGGGGTCACAAAGAGTCGGACACAACTGAGTAACTGAACTTAAATGAACTGAAGGGCCCATTGTGCCTTTTATTGTTTGTCTTGTGGACTTTCATGACTATTTGGAGGGCCTTTTAAATTCCTCCAGCTATCAGACTTTACACAAGCCTCTCAAAGAATGTGGTAAGCATAGAAAAATTCATTTGCATTTTCTTCCTTTTTTATGGCTGTAAGAGACCTGGATAGGTTGGGGTTAAGCTAAGTCCTGTCCAAGCTTTGTGACCTCATGGACTGCAGTACTCCAGGCTCATCTATCCTTTGTTATCTCCCAGAGTTTGCTCAGATTCATGTCCATTGAGTCGGTGATGCCATCTAACCATATTATATTTTGTTGCTCCCTTCTCCAAAAGGGAATCAATCTTTTCAATCTTTCACAGGCTCAGGGTCTTCTCCAATGAGTGCTCTTCACATCATGTGGCCAAAGTATTGGAGCTTCAGCTTCAGCAACAGTCCTTCCAATGAATATTGAGGATTGGTTTCCTTTAGCATTGACTGGTTTGATTTTCTTGCAGTCCAAGGGACTCTCAAGAGTATTCTTCACCACTACAATTTGAAAGTATCCTAGTTCTTAGGTGCTCAGCCTTCTTTACATTCCAAATCTCACATCCATATATAATTACCAGAAAAACCATAGCTGTGACTATGTGGACCTTTGTGGGCAAAATGACGTCTCTGCTTTTTAACAAACTATCTAGTTTTGTCATAGCTTTCCTTCCAAGGAGCAAGTGCCTTTTAATTTCATGGCTGCAGTCACCATCTGCAGTAATTCTGGAGCCCAAGAAAATAAATTTTGTCACTGCTTCCACTTTTTCCCCTTCTACTTGCCATGAAGTGATGGGACCAGATGCCATGATCTTAATTTTTTTTTTTAATGTTGAATTTCAAGCCAGCTTGAATTCCATGTGGTCACAATTTCAAACTTACTATCAGCAACCCATGCTGGTTTGAGAGACGTCTTTCTGAGGTTCGGCATCTTTAATCAGAAAGTGAGGCTCACGCATCCTTCTGCTTTTAGATCCTTACACAAAATATCTGGAGTTTCTGCTATTTCCTATTATCTCTATCATCCCTTACCATGAGGTTAGGTCCACACTGAGTCAGGTGGGTTCAGAGTGCCTTATTAGTTACCATGAGAGCATTTACAATTCCGCTGGATACATTTTATTTGCTCCTTTGGATTAATTTCTGCACCATTCACCACTCTGCTCTGTGCACTAGAAGGCTGAAGTATTTGGATTAAGTCCAAAAGAACCCTTGCTCTCTTGGTTCAATCTCTTAACCGGGACATCATCAAGAAACTGGAAGGGAAGAAAAGAATGCTGTTTGTGTATATGTTCTCCCATTTCAGTCCTACCAGGTTGTTGAGGGTCAGAACTCTTGTCTGACATCCTCTTCTAGGATTATATTTCATTTTTCTTTGTTCTGCTAACTTCTGTTTTCTGTTACATCCTCAGGTGGTAACAGCTCCCCTTTTTGTTATTCCAAGGAATTTTCACTAATAATTTATTTTTCTTTCAACCTACTTACATTGTTGAGTCTGACTCTTTGTGACCCCATGGACTGTGGCTCACCAGGCTCCTTTGTCCATGGACTTGTCCAGGCAAGAATACTCGAGTGGGTAGCCATTCCCTTCTCCAGGGGATCTTCCTGACCCAAGGACTGAACTCGGGTTTCCTGCATTGCAGCCAGATTCTTCACTATCTGAGTACCAGGGAAGCCTCCAAACCTACTTACATTTGTGAATTATCTCTTGATTTAGTTCTCTGCATTACTATTTTAGAATGCCTTTTTAAGCTGATTCTACTTTGACTTTTAGAGTTGACCCTTGAACAACAGTGGTTTGAACTTCCTTGGTCCACTTTTACATAGCTTTTAAAAAATTTATTAAATAGGGCAGTACAATACCATACAATTTGATTCAACAGTGGTTCAATCTGCACATGAGGAACCAAGGATACTTCTAATGCGAAGTTAGAGTGGATTTTTTTTACTTTGCTGAGCTGACACCCCTAACTTCCATGTTTTCAAGAATCAATTGGGTTTGATAGTGTAAGTGATTGTGGTCTCTGAAAATAGAACTTCAAAATGAGCTTATGAAACTGGTTTTCTCACATACCTAAAGAGCACTAGTGAACGCTGCTCACTAGAGAGAAATGTAACAGGAATGTGGCTCATGTGATGGCATTATTACTGCCCAAATTGTTACCAAATAAGACGAAGTCTATGTGGAAAGTAAGGTGCTGGGAGATAACCTGGATTTGTTAACTAGTCACTGTGGCAACAATAATGATTATAAAGGCTAGGTGATCGCTTGACTTTTCAGATGAACTTGTACAGTATATACAAAAAAAAAAAAAATGACAAACTGAGGGCCTTGAATGCTAGTTCAGAACATGAGTGGAAAATCAGAAAGCTTCAATGTTAGCTTTCAACAAACTCCTTATCTCCTGAAGTCTCAGAGAAAATATGGCTAAGGATCAAGTCCATGGCTTGACTCTAATGAAGCCAGGGATCCTGCATCAGTTAAAAACTCAATCCTTCTAGGTCTCTTACGCTAAGCCAAGGGCATTCATGGGGAAGAGATTAATTGAGAAGTAAAAAGAAAAACATTGGACAGACACAGGTGAGACTATGGAAATTGGATCCTCAATTCCCATGAACCTCCTTTCAAGTCAGTCATTCTTTCACTTATAGAAGCCAAGTGTACACTTCACTGTCAGATACAAAGTGAGAACAATATCCATAATAAACAGCACAGGTAGAATGACAATCAGATGAAGTGTCCCGTAAGAAATTATAGTCCAATTATGTTGGGAGTCGTAGGAATAAAATAGGCAGCCTATAAAGTGCATTTAGACACGTATAGGCAGAAAGTATCTGGATCTATTGGGCAAAAGCCAAATTACCTATCCTTAAAAGTGAAGAAGTGAAAGCGTTAATTGCTTGGTCAACTCTTTGCAACCCCATGGACTGTTGTCCGCCAAGCTCTTCTGTCTGTGGAATTCTCCAGACAGGAATACTGCAGTGGGTAGCCATTCCCTTCTCCAAGGGATCTTTCCAACCCAGGGATCGAACCTAGGTCTCCTGCACTGCAGGCAGGTTCTTTACCCTCTGAGCCACTAGGGAAGCCTGTCTTCTTAAGGGATTCATAATCTCATACCTATTTTCAAACCTCAGTCAGTTCCCAGAAATAAAATACCTTAACGGAGCAATTGCTCATATAGACTGTAACTCTTTCCCTAAACCTTGCCCACAAGGATCAATGCTCGTTACACTATGCACTGGGTTAAGGAATTTTCCCAGAACTTTTGTACATTATTAGATTCTGCCTCTGAAATGATGCTTATCTCTGGAGACCCAAAATGCCTAAAGTATAGCAGAGTGAAGACTACAGAAATCCCAGGTTATATATGGAACTTGGCCTCCTTTTTCCTTCTGCTGGTTTCACTGGGACAGTACACCAGTCATGTGGTTATTACCCTAATCCAAAAAACGTATAGTGGAAATGGATATGTTTTGCATCTAATAGTATATCCACAGTGATACTGTGGTCCAGGGAGTAGGGGTTATTATGGTATAAAAGCCAAGTGAAAGCCCCTCTATTTAGTCCTACCTCTGACCAAGAAAATAAACCAAAGGTAATGATGCCAAATCTCCAGAGGACTTTTACATATTAGTGCTATGATTGAAGATGAAGAAACCAAGGTATTGATTCCTACCGTGTTCTTTCTTTACCTCCCTGTTTGGTACAAAAGTCACTTGGGTCTTTAGAGAATGACTGCAGAATTGCTGAAAATTCAGCTGATGATTTGTATCTGTGGTTTCAGATGTTATTTTTATGGTGGCAGATCAACAGACCCCCTAGTCCAGGCTATTCATGTTCAGATTTAACAAATGCTCCCTATTTCCATTTTTATCAGCAAAGATAATCAGAAACAAGTTGAAATTAACTTGGAAGACAGCAACATGCCCTCACTTCCTGCCATAACAATATGCCAAATCTTCACTTCTCTTTTCTTATATAGTCTGAAGGACCTTTTATCATTTGACAATTCCAGAGCATACAATACAACTTCCTTATGTTAATGAAATAAGGTTACTTTTATGAATGATAAAGAAAATGAAATTTCCCTAAGTGCCTTAGTAAAACACACTGATTCCAGAGAATTGGAATCCTGTAGAATGATGCAAACACTATATATATGAAGCTTCTAAGGGTCTGGTGGTCTTGAGCACGTGAAGCTACTTTCTATGTGCTAAGTCGCTTCAGTTGTGTTCAACTCTGTGTGACCCTATGGACCATAGTTTGCCAGGCTCCTCTGTCCATGGGATTCTCCAGACGAGAATACTGGAGTGGGTTGCCATGCCCTCCTTCAGGGAATCTTCCCAACCCAAGTATTGAGCCCCGGTCTTGTCTCCTACATTGGCAAGTGAGCTCTTTACCACTAGACCACCTAGGAAGTGAAATACAAATGGTGGCACTTCATCACTAATCAAAGAAGCCAATCACTTGGTGGACCTCTGTGGATACTGAAGGCAACATATACTAACTCTGTGTGTGCTGCCTGCCTTGATCTGTTTACCAGGTAGCTCTAATGCTGTCAGTTTCCAACTGCACCTGGAGTTGTAAAGTGCTGTGCAGCATCTTGAAGGTGTCAACTATCCTGCTTCTTGCCTTTTGTCACGGTAAATGTGACAATATTAACGGAGTCTGTCACAAATTGAGGTGTCGTACAGAGCCACTGGGAAGCTGCCCTAGAGCTCATATTGCATTTTGTCTAAATTCATGATCTATTCTGCTGAAAATTATTATCTGTTTGAATAGCTGCTCCTGGATTGTTAAATGGATTTCTCTGGGGATGTACATCTGAACTAGAACACCAAATAATTACTCATAGCTACTTTGAAAGCCATGGGAATGCCTAGCTCAGATGACCCTGTGATAAAGGATATAATATTGTTAGTGTAATTAGCTGTCAGCCTCTGATGCAACTTTGGGATGCCTCATAGCTTTCACACTGAATGAGTATGACAGTGATACCATGGCAGCAGTACTGCTAGAACCAAGCCACTGCTGCACAAGATGGGACTCCTATCAGGGACAGCTGTTGCCCTGGATTCTGCCCCTGGTTTGGCTAAGACAGTCATAGGGCTGCACTATAGCCTCATCTTACCACCTTCCTTTCACAGATATCAGAACTGAATCATGGTGTCTGTTCAGATCTCTGGGCCATTAATAATAATAAAAAGAGTTGCTTGCTTTCTAATTGTTGAGGTTTTAGGGTTTTACAATATATTTTAGATGCCAGTCCTATATAAGACATATGTTTTGAAAATATTTTCTCCCAGTCTATGGCTTGACTTTTCATTCTCTTAATAGTATGTTCGAAAGAGCAGATAGCTTTCATTTTAATGAAGTCCAACTTATCAATTTTTTCTTTCATGGATAGTCTTTTTTTGGGTGTTGTATCTGAAAAGTCACCATCAAACTTAAGTTCACCTAGATTTTCTCCTTTGTTATTTTCTAGAAGTTTTATAGGTTTGCATTCTACACTGAGGCTTATGATCAATTTTAAGCTAATATTTTTGGGAAGGGTCTAATTTTTTTTTTTTTTAACCTTGTGGATATCTAGTAGTTTGGAGAAGGAAACAGTATCCCATTCCAGTATTCTTGCCCAGAAGATCCCATTGACAGAGGGGCCTGGTGGGTTACAGTCCATGGGGTCACAGAGTCAGACACAACTGAGTGACTGAGCACATCTAGTAGTTCCAGAATCATCTGTTGAAAAGACTATATTTTTCCACTGACTTGGCTTTGCTCTTCTGTCACAGATTAACTGACTGTATTTGTTTGGGTCTATATCTGGGCTCCCTATTTTGTTCCATTGATCTGTTTGTGTGTTCTCCTACTAAAATCACACTGCTTGATAAGTGCAGGTTTATAGTAGTTTTGAAGTCAGGTAATATCAGTTTTCAGTTTGTTGAATTTGTTTCTTTTTAAAAAGTCTTCCCCTTTGTTTCTGCCTTTTGGGGGGTTTCATTGGGCGTTTTGTATGATTCCAGTTTCTCTTTTCTTTAATGACATTAAATACACTTAGAGAGGTTTTTAGAAATTCCCATAGATTTTTTCAGAGTACATTTACAACCAATCTAAGTCTGCTTTCAACTAATTCTATACTGCTTCCTGTCTGGTGCTCTGTGTAGATAAGTTTAATAAAGCAAAACTTTATTAGGAAACTTTATTAAGTTTTACTCTAAACCACTCGTTACTTGGGTGTTCCATCTATTTCCTGACAGAAGCCCAACGAAAGGAAACAGGTCTGTTTTTTCCTTCTGACTCTAATCCTCACGTCCTTCTTGATTTTCATGACGATCTTGGCTGGTTCATGTTTCATAGGACATAAGTAGAATAAACAATAATTAAACACCTATTTGGGGATGAGCTTTTATATTTTCCTATAAAACAGGCTCTGTGAGTGGTGTCTTGTGAAGAGCACTGATTTTAGTCACAATTTGTGTGAATATTACTTCATTAATTACTAATTATGCCTGTGGGCCAGTCATTTAACTTGTTCTCAATGACAATTTCATTTTAAAAGGTGGTGGGGGGGNCTAGGAAGTGAAATACAAATGGTGGCACTTCATCACTAATCAAAGAAGCCAATCACTTGGTGGACCTCTGTGGATACTGAAGGCAACATATACTAACTCTGTGTGTGCTGCCTGCCTTGATCTGTTTACCAGGTAGCTCTAATGCTGTCAGTTTCCAACTGCACCTGGAGTTGTAAAGTGCTGTGCAGCATCTTGAAGGTGTCAACTATCCTGCTTCTTGCCTTTTGTCACGGTAAATGTGACAATATTAACGGAGTCTGTCACAAATTGAGGTGTCGTACAGAGCCACTGGGAAGCTGCCCTAGAGCTCATATTGCATTTTGTCGAAATTCATGATCTATTCTGCTGAAAATTATTATCTGTTTGAATAGCTGCTCCTGGATTGTTAAATGGATTTCTCTGGGGATGTACATCTGAACTAGAACACCAAATAATTACTCATAGCTACTTTGAAAGCCATGGGAATGCCTAGCTCAGATGACCCTGTGATAAAGGATATAATATTGTTAGTGTAATTAGCTGTCAGCCTCTGATGCAACTTTGGGATGCCTCATAGCTTTCACACTGAATGAGTATGACAGTGATACCATGGCAGCAGTACTGCTAGAACCAAGCCACTGCTGCACAAGATGGGACTCCTATCAGGGACAGCTGTTGCCCTGGATTCTGCCCCTGGTTTGGCTAAGACAGTCATAGGGCTGCACTATAGCCTCATCTTACCACCTTCCTTTCACAGATATCAGAACTGAATCATGGTGTCTGTTCAGATCTCTGGGCCATTAATAATAATAAAAAGAATTGCTTGCTTTCTAATTGTTGAGGTTTTAGGGTTTTACAATATATTTTAGATGCCAGTCCTATATAAGACATATGTTTTGAAAATATTTTCTCCCAGTCTATGGCTTGACTTTTCATTCTCTTAATAGTATGTTCGAAAGAGCAGATAGCTTTCATTTTAATGAAGTCCAACTTATCAATTTTTTCTTTCATGGATAGTCTTTTTTTGGGTGTTGTATCTGAAAAGTCACCATCAAACTTAAGTTCACCTAGATTTTCTCCTTTGTTATTTTCTAGAAGTTTTATAGGTTTGCATTCTACACTGAGGCTTATGATCAATTTTAAGCTAATATTTTTGGGAAGGGTCTAATTTTTTTTTTTTTAACCTTGTGAATATCTAGTAGTTTGGAGAAGGAAACAGTATCCCATTCCAGTATTCTTGCCCAGAAGATCCCATTGACAGAGGGGCCTGGTGGGTTACAGTCCATGGGGTCACAGAGTCAGACACAACTGAGTGACTGAGCACATCTAGTAGTTCCAGAATCATCTGTTGAAAAGACTATATTTTTCCACTGACTTGGCTTTGCTCTTCTGTCACAGATTAACTGACTGTATTTGTTTGGGTCTATATCTGGGCTCCCTATTTTGTTCCATTGATCTGTTTGTGTGTTCTCCTACTAAAATCACACTGCTTGATAAGTGCAGGTTTATAGTAGTTTTGAAGTCAGGTAATATCAGTTTTCAGTTTGTTGAATTTGTTTCTTTTTAAAAAGTCTTCCCCTTTGTTTCTGCCTTTTGGGGGGTTTCATTGGGCGTTTTGTATGATTCCAGTTTCTCTTTTCTTTAATGACATTAAATACACTTAGAGAGGTTTTTAGAAATTCCCATAGATTTTTTCAGAGTACATTTACAACCAATCTAAGTCTGCTTTCAACTAATTCTATACTGCTTCCTGTCTGGTGCTCTGTGTAGATAAGTTTAATAAAGCAAAACTTTATTAGGAAACTTTATTAAGTTTTACTCTAAACCACTCGTTACTTGGGTGTTCCATCTATTTCCTGACAGAAGCCCAACGAAAGGAAACAGGTCTGTTTTTTCCTTCTGACTCTAATCCTCACGTCCTTCTTGATTTTCATGACGATCTTGGCTGGTTCATGTTTCATAGGACATAAGTAGAATAAACAATAATTAAACACCTATTTGGGGATGAGCTTTTATATTTTCCTATAAAACAGGCTCTGTGAGTGGTGTCTTGTGAAGAGCACTGATTTTAGTCACAATTTGTGTGAATATTACTTCATTAATTACTAATTATGCCTGTGGGCCAGTCATTTAACTTGTTCTCAATGACAATTTCATTTTAAAAGGTGGTGGGGGGGATAATATCTACCCAAGAGGTAGATCTGAGTAGAGAAATGTGCAGAGGCTGGCATGTGGCAGTATTCAATATTTATTACCAGTTGACCCACCAGGGAAGACCGAGGTCGGCCCGCTGCATTGGCCAGGAATCGAACCTGGATCAATTGCTTCGAAGGCAGCTCTACTCACCACTATACCACCAACGGTGCACAAATAAATAATAGCGTAAATAATACAATTTGTTATCCAAAACTTTCTCAGGAAAAGCAAAATATCAGTGAGTAAACTTAGAAATTACAAATGATCCTTCTCATTAATCACAGATACAGAGCTTTGAGCAAAGATAGGAGATTCTTTTTTTTCCCCTTTCATTAATGTTTTTAATGAAAGGTACTTCATGAGACTTGCTCATGATATGTATATATGTATGGATGTACTTATTTATCTATTCATCTCTTTTACATGACTTTTTTGACCATGAGACAATTTCCCACAAGAACATTAGTACTCTACCCCTTGAAAGGAGTAAGAAAAAATCAAAAGAGGTAAAGACATTCAAATCTAAGATGGTGCCTGCTACCAAAAGTTCTGCTTTGCACACATAGTTGAGATAGGGATTCTGGCATAGCTAATATACCAAAATCACCAGAATAATTCTTCACTATGCCGCTTAGGTTGGAGATGTGAGAACTGTGCCTTTAGCAGACTGCAAGTCTGCTACTTTTCACTACTGAGATGAATTCTAACACACTAAATTCTGCTTTAGTCAACGCTATCTTATAGGCAACATTTCAATGTGCTAAGACAATGTTATGGCACAGACAGCATCATGACTGTATGAGAAATAGCAACTTATTTTCCCCCAGTAGTGCAGAAATTAATGCTTATAGCTTATTGAATGATAGGATTTTCACAGGTTATATCTTTATTGAGCACTATCCTTCATAAAAACATTTGATTTATGTTGATATATATATATAAGTCATTGTTTCTCACAACAAATGTAAGGTCCTATAGGTTCAATCCCGGGGTCAGGAAGATCCCCTGGAGGAGGGCATGGCAACCGACTCCAGTATTCTTACCTGGAGAATCCCACGGACAAAAGAGCCTATTGGGCTATATGGTCCATTGCTTCGTAAACAATTGGACACGACTGAAGTGACTTAGCGGGCACACATGCATACATTAAAAATATACCATGAAAACAAATGCAATGTTTATTGCAGTAGAAAATAAAGGCCAAAGGGCTAATATGGTTGTTAAAACTAAGCTTAGAGTCTGGCAGACAAGATAAAAGGAAAGACTCAGATATCTATATAAATCTCATAATTTATACATGACTGATTTCTTAAGTTAAACAACTGCCTGTTTAATCTCTTTTAATACTGTCTCTTCAACCTCTTTTTCCTTCCCTTCCTTCCTCCCTCACTCTCCGCCCTCACATATACATACACAAATACCCCCAATTTCTTACACAGAATTTTGTATGGGTCCATTGAGTGATATGATGGACATTATCATCCAGTATTAATGTACTTGCACATTTCATATGTCTTTTTAATCAGAGTGCTTTTTGATAAAAGTTGAAAGATTAATGTCACAGTAAAAATGATCCCATTATGTGGGAAGCTAATAATGCTCAAATAGGTAATTTGACGTGGGCTGCATCTGATTCTGGAAAAGAGCTATAAACATTTAGAAAAGGCAGATAACTTTACATCTTTAAAACAACAAATATTCTGCATCTAGTATCCTTTCAGGCAAGTTTTTTATAAAACTGCCTACAGAGAATTTGAGGTTATGTACTCTGATGAAGTACTGTATTGCAGGTATTTTATAATGCATATGGATTGAAAGCAGATCCATATGCTTTATTAAAAGCAGATGAGATGGATGTAATCTTATGATGAAAATTCAGATGCACTTACTTGGATAAATTACCACAATTTACAGAGGGTGGCAACAGAGATATCTCTAAAAATGTTAAGCCTTTAGGGTCATTTAAAATTTAATTTAGAAAGCATAAATGGTAATCTTTAGCACATGAATAGATATAGATTGTCTTCGAATTCTATACCATTGATGATAGAGCAAAATGGTTCTGATCTTGAAATATTTTGAATCATATATCATTATAGAAAAACATTAGTAATGCTCTTTTTGAATGTCTTATTTTCTCATGTGCATCAGTATGAATTACTTACAACATAAAAATGAGCTAAGTTGCTGTAAGAAGTAATTTGATATAAGTAAATTGAATTTTGGAGAATGTCTGCCAAAGACAATAATTTTTAATTTAGAAAAATTTATATCATGCCACTCTGTTAGATATAATTAGATGCCGATTCCAATTGTCTGCTGAGGACCCTTCTGGTCCATCTTATTAAAACATTATTATTAATAAATAGGAGTATTCAGCCAATTTTCTATGGCAGGTGTGGTATGCATTTAGTTAATCTAAAAGCAGCTCTAAATAATTCCAGTGTAAGAAAGAAAGAAGAGGCCCAGAGCACTTTGTTGTTAAATCTAATTCTTGAAATAGTCTAGTAATATCAGGAGATACATTAAAACAGTTGCATGTGTAAGTCTTAAGGACTAATTGGATAGGAGATGATTAGGAAGAGAAAGCCAAGGACAACTGGAAGACAAGTGGATGGTTCACTGTTTTCATACAGCCAGATTGTTTAGATTTAACCACACATCTTTTCAATAGCTTTACTAGTTTCACTTTTCCTAAAGTACATAGTTCAGTATAGCTCTGCCAATGGTAAATTTCATTTTTGTTTTTTCAAAATATGGAGTTTTTGTTGTTGTTCTCATTCTTGAGTGATAGTTTTGCAGGGAATGTGTTTGATCATTTTCTGTATGTATGGTTAATATTTCAATCTATCCTTTAATTCTTGCTATAGAAAAATCAGCTACTCGTTTTATTTTCATAAAAAAAATCTGTTTTTTCTATTTGCTAATAAGATAACCTTATCCACTGTGTTCTTTATGACAATAGGTCTAGTACTGATTTCATTTTGCAGTGTCTGATGTTTGGTCCATTTGAGTTTTTTCTACAATCCTGCCCTGGGTTTCCTGAGACAACTCTGTATCTTTATTAAAAAATTCCTACTTTTGTTCATTTGAAGTTAATAGGTATATAAGTATTTTATTGCTATGTAACAAATCACACAAATGTAGCAGCCTACAACACAATTAGCTCACAGTTCTGTAGGTCAGAAATCCAGGTGAGGCTGACTGGGTGGTCTGCTCAGGGTTCACAAGGCTGAAGTCAAGGTGTTGGCAGGATATAATCTCATTTGGAACACAGGGTCCTCTTCTAAACCCATTCAGATTGTTGGTAAAATTCAGTTCCTTGAAGGCTGTAGGACTGAGGTCCTCAATTTCCTTGCTGGTTGTCAGCAGGAGCCATACTCATCTCCTTGAGGATGTTTACATATCCTGCAAAGGGCCTCTCAATCTTCAAAGCTGACAAAAAGCATATCCTTTGTGTCCAATGCTCCTCTGAAGCTTCAAATTTCTGACTTCAGGAAGAGGTCTGACTCCAAGAGGCCAGTCCCTTTCAATGGTTCACCCAGTTAAATCCAACACACCCTGGATAATCTCCCTTAAAGCCAATGGTGTCATATAACAAGCTAATCACCAGAATACAATCCATCCTTTTAAAAGCCCAGAAGTATTCAAGGCATGTATACAAGGGAGTCAAGGTCCTTGGGGTTCACTTTAGAATTCTACCATAATTGCATGTATAGCAATTGTGAATCAATGAGTTCTAATTAATTAAGTGAAAAAAATTCAAGAATGAACTTTCTAGTAGGTAAAGTTTTTTTGGTGGAAAAAAGGCTAGATATTGTTTTAATATATGCACTTAGATGATTTGAATCCTCATGAATATATATTTACTGGTATGCAAATGATTCATTTGGTTTAAATTTAACATTGTATTGCTAACGTCAAATTTAAATAATTAATAGAGGAAGATGGGAAACTGGAGAGTGCATTCTGGAATCTATTTTTTAATTACAAAAAGAGCTCTGCTTCTGCATATATGAATTTAAGATTAAGACCTCTCTCCAGGTTGGTTGTTATTGCTTCCTCTTTTACATCTTTGGCTGGAATGATCTTATTCCAGGTAGGGCCTCCACTAGAAAGGATTACTAATAGAATTGCCTGTTAAGGTAATAGATTTTGCTTCCTTAACCTTGCCAGATCTTTGCCTGTATCCAGTGTTGCCTGGAAATATGATTTGACAACATAAGAATGCTAATCTTTATTCTGAGCTTATGTTTTTAACCATCTTCAATTCATCATTTAGTGTTTGATTTCATCCAAGAAGGCATTTGGTGACCATACTGTAACGCACAAGACTTTCTTTGAAAACACTTTAACTTCAGGTCATAGTATATTTCACTGAGCTGGAAACAAAGTTTAGGTATGTATTTTGTGATACAATATTTTTTGAGATGAATCACACTTCAGAAACTTGTTTTATTAGATATAAACCCTTCAGTTCAGTTCAGTCGCTCAGTCGTGTCCGACTCTTTGTGACCCCATGAATCGCAGCACGCCAGGCCTCCCTGTCCATCACCATCTCCCGGAGTTCACTCAGACTCACGTCCAACGAATCGGTGATGCCATCCAGCCATCTCATCCTCTGTCGTCCCCTTCTCCTCCTGCCTCCAATCCCTCCCAGGATCAGAGTCTTTTCCAGTGAGTCAACTCTTCTCATGAGGTGGCCAAAGTACTGGGGTTTCAGCTTCAGCATCATTCCCTCCAAAGAAATCCCAGAGTTGATCTCCTTCAGAATGGACTGGTTGGATCTCCTTGCAGTCCAAGGGACTCTCAAGAGTCTTCTCCAACACCACAGTTCAAAAGCATCAATTCTTCGCTCAGCCTTCTTCACAGTCCAACTCTCACATCCATACATGACCACTGGAAAAACCATAGCCTTGACTAGATGGACCTTTGTTGGCAAAGTAATGTCTCTGCTTTTGAATATGCTATCTAGGTTGGTCATAACTTTCCTTCCAAGGAGTAAGCGTCTTTTAATTTCATGGCTGCAGTCACCATCTGCAGTGATTTTGGAGCCCAAAAAAATAAAGTCTGACACTGTTTCCACTGTTTCCCCATCTATTTCCCATGAAGTGATGGGACCAGATGCCATGATCTTCGTTTTCTGAATGTTGAGCTTTAAGCCAACTTTTTCACTCTCCTCTTTCACTTTCATCAAGAGGCTTTTTAGTTCCTCTTCACTTTCTGCCATAAGGGTGGTGTCATCTGCATATCTGAGGTTATTGAGATTTCTCCCGGCAATCTTGATTCCAGCTTGTGCTTAAATAAACCCTTACATGTCTTCATCACTTTCCCACCTCAACCTCTGGACACAAAGCAAGTATTTCCTATCCCTCCTTGTAGTCTGTTCAAGTTTCTCAATACTAACGTTACCTTAGAACTAACAAACAAACCAAAAGGAGCTTATCACCTGTAGTCCTCACACTGGGACAGCAGAAGCTGTAAGATTTTCTCCAAAGGGGTGATGATGAGGGTAGGATATCAGAAACTTACTATTCGGGGCAAAGAAGCGGAATTCTGCTGTTTTCACCTTAAAGAACTCAGGACATGTGCTCAGTCGTGTCCGACTCTGTGACCCCATGGACTGTGGGTTGCCATTTCCTACTCCAGGGGATTTTCCCTACCCAGGGGTCGAACCCGCGTCTTCCTGCATTGGCGGGCAGCTTCTTTACTATCGCGCCACGAGGAAAGCCCTAAAGAAATCCGATACTGATTCTAATAACTGCTGCAGTTTGCTTGTAGTACCCGGCCCCCTACCTCCACCGCACCCCCCCACCTCCGTGTCCCTCTTCACTACAGACCAAAAGGAGTTTGGTGGGATTGAACTGGTTAGAAAAGAAATAAGAGTGGGGAGCTGGCGGCGCCGAACAGCCTAGCGCGCGCGCAGAGCCCGGCAGCACCGGTCCGCGGAGGAAACGTGGGGCAGGCACAGGACCGGCTGGGAGGCACCCGAGAGCGCGAGCCCGCGGTCCCAAGCGGCTGCCGCCGCGGTTGCCTGGACACTCGGTAACCGACCCAGGGGCCTCGGTCGCCGGCGCCGCGGAGCCGGCGGGGTGGACAGGCGAAGCGCGGTGAGACAGATGAGCTGGTGAGTCCGGAGCTCCCAGCTCTCCAGCCGCCTACACGGCGGCATACAGACCCGAGCACCCTGAGCCACCTCCGCCTGGGTTACTATCCCACTCGGTCCATCCCTTTGCTATACGTCTCCTCCTGGAGGCTGAGGCGAAACTGTCACTCAGCGAGTATACGGGAAAAATCCTCAGGGCCTTAGGGAGGCAGGGAAAGTCTCCCTCCACTGGCCGCCCAGCTGAACTTCACGTTGTCTAAAATTGCATCCCTAAGGTCTTATTCTTTTAAAATAATTATTTCTACCTTTTATTTTGCTTATAATAGTGTGGGGCTCGAGTATTGTTACTTTGAATTATTATTTATATTTCTTCCTTTTGATATTTCATCTTTCAAGTGCCTTGCCCAAATACTGCACATCTTTGGAAAGAGGCTGGGGATCTTTTTGGCATCAGGGACTGGTTTCTGGGAAGGCATTTTTTTCTTCAGGGGAGGGGCATGGTTCAGGCAGTAATGCCAGAGATGGGGAGCAGCAGATGAAGCTTTGCTTGCTCCCGGATGCAGCTCATCTCTTCTTGTGTGGCCGGATTCAGGCCTCCAGTGAGATGGTCCACAACCCCTCCCTTCTGTAGATAAGAAAAATGATGCTCAGAGCCTGTTAAATGACTTGATCAAGGTCAAGAATTTGCAAATTTCAGACCTGGAAGACTAAGGGTCTCCTAACTCCCAATTCAAAGCATTTTCTATGATTTCTTTCTTGACATTCATTGGTTATTCAATAAATATTTGTGAGTTGATTTGGTAACTTCCAGGAAAATCCCATGGACGCAGGAGCCTGGTAGGCTGCAGTCCATGAGGTCGCTAAGAGTCAGAGACGACTGAGCGACTTCCCTTTCACTTTTCACTTTCATGCATTGGAGAAGGAAATGGCAACCCACTCCAGTGTTCTTGCCTGGAGAATCCCAGGGACGGGGGAGCCTGGTGGGCTGCCATCTATAGGGTCACACAGAGTCAGACATGACTGAAGCAACTTAGCAGCAGCAGCAGCAGCAGGCCTACTTACTACTGCATGACATGTCTGGGCAGCCTGACCTAAGTGTAGCATTCTTGAGATATTCTCTCTCTACCCCAATAATTTTTCTTGGTCCTGCTATGCCAATAGCAAACTTACCAAAGTCAAGAGCTCAGAGAAAAATGGATAGCTAATTGTCAGACACATCAACAATCTGAAGGATTTTCACTTTCAGTTTACGTTGAACAATTATCTAGACATTTATATGTGAGACTGCTGCATTTTTATCGCAGGTATATAACAGTTCTCATTTTATTGTTGTATTCTGAAGGCTTTATTATTAACCATATCTGGCTAGTTTCCAAAACTATTAAAAATCTGAGTGTGAAGTTAATCCTCCCCTTCTCCCTGAGTGAAGTCTTGGCATGGTGGTAACTGCATTAGCTCTTATCCACAACCCTGCTTTCTCTCCTCTGCTCTTGTCCAAGACTCAGCATAAGCCCATACTCAACTAAACTGTTCTTTCTTCTCTGTTTCCTAGAGCAGTGAATATCTGCATACACTCTTTCTTTTACTTTTTGAATACAGACATCATTCTCACAATGGATTATTCTACCAGGCTAGAACCATGACTTCCAAGAGCTCTGAAAATCTCACAATTTGGGAATTTGTGAGCTCTGAGACTAAAAGATTCTGTCTTATACCTAATAAGAAAAATCTAGAAATGCCCTAGGACAACTGTTCTTGACCCCAGTTGGTTCAACCTGCCTGTTTGTAGAGCATTCATGTGTGGGATGGGCTACTAGAATTCATAGCATCTATCAAACCACTTGGATGTAGTGGGGAAATGCTCAAAAGAAATGAGCCCCCTTTCTGGGGAAAAAAGAGTATTTGTCTACTCAGAGTTATCTTAGGTATATGAGAACGCTGACTAGAGAATTGCTAAAATGCTAGACGCGAGTCCAGACAAAACAGAGAAGGTAGGATCAGGAAGGAAAAGAAGAGAGTTTAAGCACCTGGAACACTCATAGCAGTCCAAGAATGGGTTTTGGTAATGATGCAGGGAGAGAACTGGATTGATCATGAGCATCTGTATTACATACCTGATGGAAAAGTAGTACAGCCACAAGCAGATGGTTGTGTGGGTGAGCCTTAATGATCATGTCCGTTTACCGCACAATAATAACACTAATAAAATATATGTGGCCTTTTAAAATTGGCATTGAACTGAGGTTAACCTCAGTTATAATGTTGTGGAAAAAAGACCACCCAAATGAAAACAAACAGATAGTTTTTTTTATCTAGAGCTTGCTATAGCAAGGGAGTCAGCCACCATCATTGCTTAGGATAGAAACTGAAAGGCAGATGGAGGAACGGTAAACTTTTATAGTGGAAAAGAGAAAGGATTCAGGTATGCTCGGACCAGAAGCTGCTGACACAGGGAAACCGGAGGCGGGCTCTGGAAGTGGAGCATCGTCTGAGGTTAGTTTGAGGAGTTTATTTGGGTTTCTCTGGTTGGTCCTAAATTAGAAATGCAGGCAGATATTAGGGGAGCTGGAAGTAACTGACGAAGCACTGACTGTTCGGGGATGATCTGCTGCAGAGGCTTTGGTTTGGCTTCTGGATTGTTTGGTGCAGAGACTGTGGGTTGGAATTCTGTTTTTATATGTGATCTGGTCATTGACCATTTATATATTCAGTCCCTCCATGCTCATAAAAATTCAGCTAAGTAAATTTAATTTTACTCTCCTATTTGAAAAAAAAAAAACTGACATGTGGAGAGATTTAGAAAGGTTAAGGATTATATTCATGAACATACAATTTGCTATTGAACCCTCATTCACTGAATTTAAATCATTACCATTTATTAAGCATTTATTATATGCTGGTCAATGGACTAAACAGTTTGCATATATATGTTACATTAATCCTCACAGTAACACTGTGAAGCATTATTGTTTTCACCATTTTCCAGTGGAAGAGACTGATGCTCAAATTCATTAAGTACCCTTCTCAGGGTCATACCTTGGAGCCCATCTGGAATTTTATTCCACATCTAACTGATTTAAAATCTATGTCCTTTAGCACTTTATTAAACTGTCTCCTCCTTGTATCACTATATCACTCTATTTCAGCTTAGTTTATATCTATGAACATTGCCATCTGGCTTCCTTTCCTAAGTACTTATAAGATCTTTGTGTGAACAGAGATAATTAAAAGTCTTTTCTGTGTGAATTGAAGGGATTCACTTCACTGTTGGGAATGATGGAAAAACTTTGGCTTTTTAATCATAAACCAAAGAAATGGATGGGATGCTTGGGCATGTGAAATTACACAGTGAAGATGGAGAGGTGAAGAAATGGTTGAAAAATACAGTGAAAGAGTACAACCAAGAAGGTGTGAATATCTAAAATAGATTCTTCTCTTAATGAACCAATCAAATAGTTTGCTGTTATTAGTAGCAAATTTCATGGTTAACTGGACAATTTTTTCTTCTTTTAAACTTGTTTTGTGAAAATGAAACTATATTTGTTTTTTTTTCCCTTGAGAAAAAACCTAGCCTCAGAATTGTAATTATTTAGCCCTTAAATTACACTTATGTGTGACAAATTACTCAAGAGACCAAAAAACTGAGGACTTGTGCTATTAAAATTATGTTATCCAGTGTTAATTATGTGTTAATCATCCTCAGTATTCCACAGATTTACAGAGCTTAGTTTACTTAGCTTATACTCTTGGAACAAGTGTGCAAGGATATAGCACAGAAACAACAGAAGAAAGACATTCACAGGGAAGGGTCCAGAGATCTCAGGCATAGATTTCTTTATTCTCCCATCTCTGGGTCTCACAGGTATTCTTGGTCTAACCACTATGTGTGCACATCTCAAGCACCTCCTAAGCAGCAAACCCAAATTTGCTCATGTTGGAGATCTCTTATCATGAACTCCTCATAAAATGTATATTCTAGCTATGCTGCTAGACTTTAATTTGAAAGCCCTCTCCTCCAGGCTCTGAAATTAAGTACAATTATAAACGCAATTATTATTACTAAACAGTGCTTTCAGGCTGATATATCTTGTTCTGCAACAATTTACAGGCCCATGGTTTCAAAACACATCATTTATCTTGAGCTAATGCATTCCATAGCATTGGCCAAGGGTCAGTGGCTCTGTAGGTAAGCTACAAGTAATCCACACCAGCTAAGATGGACTCATTATAGCATGGTCTGTGGACACAGAAACTTTTAAACTAAAAGCTCAAACCTTTTCCATAATAGAAATAGCAAATGAGTAAACATCCCTTCCTGCATCTACATATCACTTCATGTATAGCTCTTTCCATCTCAAATCTGTTCAGTTTCTGGAAAAAGTGTTCTACTCACATCTTTCCTTCTTCCCCACATGTTGACTCATGGGTTTCTTGCTACCAATATTCTGCTTGTGTCATTTAAGGTAAATGTTCATATTAAGGTCACTCCTGACCTATTGGCACATCAAATGGACATGTTTTTCCCTGCTAGTTTTTATCTCTTTTTTTTTTGAAGCTCTTTAGGTTGTTGGTGCCTTCTTAAAATTCCTTTCCCTTGGTTTCTATGATTCCATTCATTTCTGTTTTCCTAGAAATTTCTCTAGAAGTTCTTAATGTTTGTTTTCTTGGCTTTCATTGACAACATTCCTTTTCGTTGTGTGATCTCATCCACTACCAGCTCCACAATAATACCCCAAACTCCAGCTCTAGTCTCAAACTTTCTCATGAATTTTGGACAAACATACATTATAACTATTAAAAAGCATCCATATATAAAAATTGAAAGCCATCTCTCCTCTAAACCCTACTAATCCTTCCTCATACAGACTCAATTCAGGATAATGGTGGTGCGATTCTTTCATTCCCTCATGCTAGAAGCTTGGGAGTTATTCTAAACTGCATCTTTTCTATTACACTCAATTTCTCACCAAATCCCACATTTATGCCTCTTAAATACCTTTTGGTTCTTCCTGCTCCTCTCCATTTCTACTTCCTCTGGCTTAATTAAAAGACTTTTTACCTTGATTACTTCAGTAATCAATCTTTAGTCCTCTTCTGCATCGTTTTGTTTTTGCTTTCTTCCTATTAACTGCCCATGGCATGGCGCTAGACTGTAACTATCTGATCACTAATAGTCTCCTATGAAAGATTCTAAATGGTTAAAAACAGGGGTCTTGTTCATTTTTGTATTTTTGGTAACTAGTATATAAGGTATATTCGGTGAGTATTTTTGAATAAATAAATGAATATACAGTTTAGAAACTATGCCTAGAAAATGATGATATTCTACTGATATGCTCTGGAACAGTGTTGTTCAAAAGACTTTTCAATGATAGAACTGTTCTAAAATGGAGAGGCCACCTGATACCTGTGGTTACTGAGTACTGGAAAGTGGCTAGTGTAGCTAAAGAACAGAAGTTTTAATTTTAAAATTTTATGGCTACCGTCTATAGTATAGGACAGCACAGCACTAGGAAATAGGCCCAGAAACTGCTTAAATTTTTCTTTTTTGTATTTAATTAACTCTTCAGTGGAATAAACTAAAAGCAATTTTCTCTTTTGCTCCATTAATCACCACCGCTTAAGACTGACATTCTGGAGATGTTCTCTCAAAGAGTGTTCATTCAAGAAACAGCTTTGAATACTTAATAGAAGCCATACACTGTGGCTTGAGAGAGAAATAAAACACATATTTCTTCATTCAAAGGTGCAGCAGGAAAACATCAACTGGTAATGGAATTTGATTTTGGAATTGTTGCCATTTGGGGGAAATTTTGAAGGACTGATTTAGATAACAGTGGTGAAGAATATTTTAAATGATTTTTTCTCTCCTGCCTCCCCCATTTAGATTTGGAAGTAGAAAATGGGAGTGAACTTGTCAAAATTATACTTGTGATGATGACGGGAACCATTTTGGATCCCACTGTCAACTCCACCTGAAGGTGGTAATGAACTTCTGCTGGTTTCTTCAGCTTATGTCGTTTTCATTACATCTCCTTTCTTTTCTACTCTTTGTTTTATACCTGCTTGATATCTCAACTGTTTTCAGATTTCTTAATTTCTTTGCATTTTATAATCTGATGTCACAGATGATCCAATATCATCCCTCTGGCTCTAGACAATTTCATCAAACTGTGTCATTCATTATAACTGGCTGCTTTTGTGGTATGCTAGCAAATTTTCAATCAGTATGATAGCATTTATAGCCAAGTTAATTTAGATTAGTTAGCAAATATTATGCCATGAGATCATGTATAAAATGATATCACTAGGGCCCAGATATAATGTAGTATATAATGTATTTCTTTACTCACTAATTTGAACACTTCCACAGAAAACTGCAATAAGAAGCTCCTGGCATAATTTCTTTGTAATAAATTTTGAATGCTGCCTATTACTTTTGATTTTCTTATTCTCCAGATGGCTACACATCTACACTCTATTTTTTAGTTATCTCTCTAAGCACAGATTTCTTACTGGGTGCTATTATTTATTTATTTCATTTATATCTTTGGTTTGTCTTAAAACAAAGAGAAACTGTGTCTCTTAACTGATAATTTACAAATAGGAAATTAGTGAAGAGCTTAATTTTCCAGTGTAACTTAATATTTCTCAAGAGCTATACCACTCAATGAATTTCTGATTTTTACACTAAACATTAATAATTGAAAATCATGTAGTAGTGAAAATTATACAAATCCTAGAAAACATATTAAGTAATGCTTGTATTGAGATCTTTGATAAATCATAGTAATTTTAAAAATCCAAACATTTATATCTTAAAATCTTTCAAAAATAGAATTATGAAAGCATTACTTACATTCTTTACCCCCCATGGCATAATGACAACCTCATAGTGACATCTACTTTGATTTTCTTTTTTAAAAGTATAAGAAAGTACCTTTCCATACAAAGAAATCACTCTTGTTGAATTACTGGTCAATCATGGAGTGGGAAGCTGTTAAGGTGCATTACTGTTTAGAATGAAACGTGTAATAGGAAACCTTAGTATATTATTACATTTTTCAACTAATGGCTTATAGCTATAGTTAGAGGGAAATAAAGCTTCACTGTCAAACTTCACCCTATTCTTCTTTATTTTCTTATTAGTTTTAGTCTCATATTTTCCTTCTCTTTGAATGACTCACTGGGCTCTGGTAAAGAAGGTAAGAAGAGGAACACTGAATAGGAGGTGATGGGGTGAGTGGAGGTAGTACATTACCTGTTTTCAATTTCGTGTTTAAGGACCTCTAGGAGGAAGAATAATGACCTTCTGCCGAGGTCATATTCAAGAGAGAGTTAGTCTTTCCATTTTTATTAAATTTTAATTTGGTAGCTCATATGAGCAGAATTCTTTCTTATTTAGTAACATATGGTTTGTATTAATTCGGTAGCTTGCATTTGGGGGAAGATCATTTAGGGAATCAGGATGAATACAAATCAGCTATACTCTGGAGGCGCCATGCCAAGGCATGGATATCCTTTAGCAAAAGCAGAAAAATCAGTGCTAGCTAACAATTCTCAGTAGAATTTAAGTATCCCTTGTGGGGAAAACTCAGGATTCCTCTCAGGTTATCCAACCTTTAAACCCTACAAAATTTATAAAAATGACAGGCAGAATGAAGACTATTGCATTAGAAGAATTAACAAATTTTGGTCAGTGTCATTAAAATATCTACACTAATATTAACAAACACTGAATAACTTTTGTCTTCCCTGATGGCTCAGAGGGTAAAGCATCTGCTGGCAATGCGGGAGACCTGAGTTCGATCCCTGGGTGGGGAAGATCCCCTGGAGAAGGAAACAGCAATTCACTCTAGTATTCTTGCCTGGAAAATGGAGAAGCCTGGTGGGCTACAATCCAGGGAGTCGCAAAGAGTCAGACACAACTGAACGACTTCACTTTCACTTTCATTATTCAAGTATAAACTTAGAAAAGTTGATGATGTTAGAGTTTTCTTTTATAAGGCCAGATCTCTGGTGGCTCAGATAGTAAAGAATCTGCCTGCAATGCAAGAGACCTGGGTTTGATCCCTGGGCAGGGAAGATCCCCTGGAGAAGGGAATGGTTACCCATTTCAATATCCTTGCCTGGACAATTCCATGGACAGAGGAGCCTGGTGAGTTACATACAGTCAATGGGGTTGCAGAGAGTCAGACACGACTGAGCAATTAATACACATACACTTTTATAAAGGCAATAAACAATCCTCTGGAAAGGTCACATTTTATATATCATAATACCATGTTAAACAATGTACCTGAGTTGTCAACACTTGAGTTTCTTAACAGATAATAGATCTGAAAATTTTCAAGGGAGCTACTTGTTGATATTTTATAAAACAGTAATTAAATCAATGAGCAAAGGCATACCGTTTTCCAAAGTGTTTTCTATGGTTTCTCTTACCAATGATCATAAATGATGAGGCTTTCCCCATTTCTCGTTTAGGCCATCTTTAGAGAAGTTTCTATATGTGTTTTTCAAAAGAGATTTCTATCTTTGTTGGCTAAGGGTCCTACAGTGTGAAAAATTAGAAGGAGGAGCTCTCATTGGCTTGTACACCTAGGAGTATTGTATTGGGGTGTGTGTTCATCTGTGTGTGTGTAGGGCGGGGTGAGTAGCTGTGTGTGTGTATGGGGAGAAGACCTGAGGGGCTGATACTAACATCTGGATTGGAGAAATATAGTACTGCCATGTTAAAGTGAAATACAGTTCCCTCAGAAAAGCTGCTAAAATGTGGTTAGATTCTATGGGCAGAATGATCTTATTAATGTAGAAAGCATAGCTCTTAGTCTACAAACTGAGCTGTATAGAGAATACTACACTTAAAATTTTCCTCTAAATCAGCTAGATTCCAGGCTGGTGGTCCCCTTCCACCGTTTTAGCAGGAAGTTTACTTTTATTCACTCTGGTGTCATCTCTGTCCCACTCCACAAATGAGATGAAACCATTTGTACCAAGTGTCTGGGGTCTGTAGCTGCATCAAGAGCATCTGGAAATGTAAGAGCCCCACCCAGACACTGTCCCCACGCGTGCTGTGGTCCAATGGGAGTCCCAGGCTTTTCAGAGGCCTGCCCCCCAGGAGTGTGCACACTGAGTGCAACTGGAAGTCCTCATGCCTGTGATGCAGCCTTTCTGACTGCATCTAACAGTCATCCCCCTGCCTCCAGTTCTGGTCACCTCCCTGGTTACTGCCAGAGCCTTCCTGGACTCACAGCCCTCCTCTACCATCAAGTCTTGGGGAATACTTCTAAACACCTTACTGATCCTAACTTCAACTTCAGGATACACCATGAGTTAAAGATCAAAGTCATTTCTGCTTTCCTGCAGTCCAAAAACCTTGCAACAGAGAACTACGAAATCTTGTTATGAGATAAAAATGGGAGAAGGGTGTGGGAGGAGCATATGGGGAGAATAGATACAAATTAATATTTCAACAGACTTATCTGAATAGTAATATTTTAACAAACTTGGTATTATTTGGGAGAAAGGAGGATGTGATGTGGTTACCTGGGAACCTAACCATCCTTTCTTATAAGAGTGGTTTCTAAGAGAGGTATTTATATCACAGATGACAAGATTAATTTGTGACCATCCTTGATCATTTGTATTATAATAGCTAAGTATTTATTTTAATATCTAGTAGAAAACATATATTAAAATGCGAATTGGTATAAGTTACTTAAAGCATAGGGAGTACGTGAACCTAATAACCACAAAAAAATGATGGTGGTATACAAATGGCCAGATGTGAAATAATACAGTATGACTGTGTTTTCTATGAAAAATCATGTCCCTAAATTCAAAATCAAAATATGCTCATAACTAAGAATTCTGTAATTCAGCTATTCCAAGGAAAATGTGAAAATGCTTTATCATGCAGAAAATGTTCTTAGCTTTCAAAATAGAGAACTTTATAAAACATAAGAGATCCATTTTCCATATTCTACCCAAACACTGTTAGGAATAATCACTTATAGTTCACTTATGTCGACTTGATTCTTTAGTTTTGATAACAGTGAGTCATCATTTCAGCCATTTTCATTATTATTGCTCTTTTTCATTTTCAGATAATGATGGTTTAACCTACCAATCGATATTTTAAATCATCTAATTGCTTTAATAATGCAAACCTCTTCCAGAACAGTTGAGACTACTCTATGTAAAAATTCCCAAACCACAATGATTTAATGAAACAAGTATCTCTTTTGTAATGATGTCACTGTGATGTAGACCAGGCAGTTTTCCTAAGAGGGTCTTTTGTAAGAGATAGCCCAGGGACCCAGCTATCACTGTAGATCTCAGATGCAGAACATGTGGCTTCCAGTGTTGCTGTGGAAAGGAAAAGAAGGCTGAAAGAGAAAGTGGAATGTTTATAAGGTCAAGGACTGCTGTAATTTAGTTTTCTTATGTGCCCAGAAAGAGAAAATTATGCAGTGAACACACAGTGTTGACTCTCACAATCCCCAAATATAATTCAGGATAGTTAAGACTATCTAATCAAAAGTGCTCTGTTGTGCACGTAATATATTTATTGCTGATAAAACTGTCATTAAAAAATTTAAAAAATGTCATTTAAGAATGAATAAAGTTGCACAATAGGGTTATTATATTTAAGTTTAGAAGCTATCACAGGCCTGCTTTTTATTCAAGCAAGGCTGTTCTGGGATATTTCAATTTTAGAAAAACAAAGGCTAATCTTTTTGAGAGATGATTCTTTGTAAGTGCAGATATATCTGAAGTGATTAAAATAAATTCAATTTATAAACCAAAACATTTTCTTACAGTCTTTGTGCCTTATCATATCTCATAATTATCTCTACATGTTCTGAAAGTGTTGAAAAACAAAAAGTTACATTTTAGGTGGGAGAGAAAATCATTTTATAAGGAGATGCTTATCTTTTTACATAGAATGACTAGTCTAAAACCTGGCACATTAGAACTTAACTTTCACAGTGAGGCAATCTGAAGTTCAAGCTTACTTTTGTTAATAAGTTCTTTGATTCTAGGGGTTGCAAATATTCTACATCCTCTAGTTTGAATGATTAATAAAGATAAGTGATTTACAGCATGGGTATCTAAATAAAAAAATTTTCTAGGTAGAAGTGATTTTTCTTTTCATTTCCTATCTCTTTAAGTATGGTTCCCTGAATTAAAAGATGTGTTTTTAAAAAAATTTTTATAATTTCCTTTCCAAAAGAGAAATATATGTTATTCATATTATACTATTTTCTCTCCCCTATGCTGCTGCTGCTAAGTTGCTTCAGTCGTGTCTGACTCTGTGCCACCCCATAGACAGCAGCCCACCAGGCTCCCCTGTCCCTGGGATCCTCCAGGCAAGATCACTGGAGTGGGTTGCCATTTCCTTCTCCAATGCATGAAAGTGGAAAGTGAAAGTGAAGTCGCTCAGTCATGTCCTACTCTTAGCGACCCTATGGACTGCAGCCTACCAGGCTCCTCTGTCCCTGGGATTTTCCAGGCAAGAGTACTGGAGTGGGGTGCCATTGCCTTCTCCTCTCTCCCCTATAGGACTGAGGTAATAAATCATTCAGAATGTAAGTATGTTATCACCTTATATGACATTCCTTTGCAGTTTTCATGTCTGTATTACTTTTTACTATATGATAATTTGATTCTTCTATTAATTCACTGTATGTGCTGTGCTGTGCTTAGTCAGTCATGTTTGACTCTTTGCAACCCCATGGACTGCAGCCTGCTAGACTCTTCTGTATATGGGGATTCTCCAGGCAAGAATGCTGGAATAGGTTGCCATGCCCTCTTTTGGGACAATCTTCCCAACCCAAGGATCAAACCCAGGTCTCCCGCATTGCTGGCAGATCCTTTGCAGTCTGAGCCACCAGGGAAGCCCAAGAATACTGGAGCGGGTAGCCTATCCCTTCTCCCCACCAAGGAATAGAACCGGGGTCTTCTGCTTTGCAGGCAGATTCTTTACCAGTTGAACTACTAGGGAAGCCCTTTTCATAGCTGCTGCTGCTGCTGCTAAGTTGCTTCAGTCGTGTCCAACTTTGTGGGACCCCATAGACGGCAGCCTACCAGGCTCCTCTGTCCTTGGGATTGTCCAGGCAAGAACACTGGAGTGGGTTGCCATTTCCTTCTCCAATGCATGAAAGTGAAAAGTGAAAGTGAAGTCGCTCAGTCGTGTCTGACTCTTAGCGACCCCATGGACTGGAGTCTACTAGGCTCCTCCATCCATGGGAGTTTCCAGGCAAGAGTACTGGAGTGGGTTGTCATTGCCTTCTCTGCTTTTCATAGCTAGGTGACTTTAAATTTTTGCGGAGCCATATCGCTAGAATGTTAATATGTTTTTGGTGCTGTGCTCAGAGGCCTTTCTCATCTTATTTTACATAATTTCCTCAGCTGCTTGCTCTTCTTTAACATTTAACCTTTAAATCTATTTAATTTTGAGACTAATCTATAGTCTCAAACAGAGACTTTGAAATAATTTCCCACTGATTCCAAAGTCAAACCAGGTTTACATTTACTGCATATTTTTCTTATCCTTAAAACAGTAGCACCTTAGAGGGTCCCAAAAACTCTTTTGTGTCATCTTAGAACACTGGCCCTCTTTAGCAGGAGTATAGCATGGTAGTTGACTCCAGGGCTAAATCTGATTCTGCACTGATAGCCATAAGATACTGGTAAGTGTCTTCTCCTTTGCAAAATAGGGCCAGTACAAACCTCATAGGTTGTTGTGAAGAGTAAATGCATATGTAATATGTATTAGTGGGGCCACCCTGGTGCTCACATGGTAAAGAATCTGAGTGTAATGCAGAAGAGCCAGGTTCAATCCCTGGGCTGGAAAGATCCCCTGGGGAAGGGAATGGCTACCCACTCCAATAGTCTTTCAGGAGAAGTCCATGGCCAGAGGAGCCAGTTGGGCTATAGTCTATGAGGTTGCAAAGAGTAGGACATGACTGAGTGACTTTGAGAGAGAGTATGTATTAGTAACAGCTATCATTTTTGCTTTCCTTGGGTCAGGATGCCTTTATTTCATGAAACAGTAGTATCTCCAAATAAACTGAAACTTGGACATGGGAGGTGTTATTCTCAAATTTTTCTTGTATTCCACAAAATGTCTATCAGAAATAGATTTGAAGTGATCCACAGTTAGGAAAATTCTAAAAAAGTAAAATCAAAAGGCACATTTCTTCAGAAGCAAAAACTATCCCATATTAAAATGACATATTTTCTAATTTATAAAGAATTTCTTCCATAAGAATTTTAAAGCTCAAATTCATAAGAATTTGTTATTTTACTTTGGAGACATAGTTACTGAATTCGAACAATCTAAGTACTTCATATTTTACAGCAAATGTAAATGTTTCTCAGTACACTCACTGTAAAATCATTTGATGTGACTCAGAGGTGAAATCATAATTTAATACATGATATTGACCTATGAAATAATTTAACATCGTAAAAGCTGATTTGATTTGCTTGCCTTTCTTTATGTCTCATGTAATTATCAAAAGGTGAAAGCTCATTTCTTAGACAAATCCAGAATACAGTAGAGATATCTTTATGAATAAATGTGTAGAAACTGGCTTTTCCAGTTCTAATTTGATTTGTGGAAAGAGATGATCTTTAATATTTCTGAAGATGTGCTCAGCTTTAGTAAAACCATGAAATATAATATTTAATGCATTTTAACTCTAATCTGTTGAATGTAATATAGATATAAAGTCAATAGAAAGTAATTAAAGAAAGAGAAGAGATTAGAAATCAGAGGAATAGAGCTTAAAGATTTATAAAAGAAACTATTATAGGTACAGATAGGAATGATGTAGAAAAATGCCCTGTTTTCCTGCACTTTTCATTACTATTTTGCAATACCTTCAACATTGTCTTTAAAAAATCTATTGTATAAACCAAAATAAAAGATTAGACAAACTAGGTTCTTTGTGAAAGGAGCGCTCAGGGCAGAATTTATATAAGAAAGTATAGGGAGAAGGAATAAGTAAATTTGGGGATGAGAAGTAAAAGGAGACATTATATGTTACATTATATTACAAAGAGACCTAGAGGAAAGATAGAGTAAAAAGAATATGAAGGGGAATGGCAACATGGAAGTGTAAGTGGGGCTTGTTTTTATGACTTGTATGGTTTAATATAGAACATGTGGTGAAAAGGAAAGGAATATTTTTATTCTCTTGGACATGTAACTTCTAGGCCTTGGGTTAAAATTCCTTGCTATTACTAAAAATATAAAATATATAATCAAATGGATATATACCTTGAGGGCATATATCTTATTCTTTTGTACTTTAAACAAGTAGCACAGTAATATAAATAAGATCCAAACAGAAAATTTGAAATGAATCAATGAATGGATGGAATGAAATAAACTAAGCATTATCAAATATTAAACTGAACTGGATCTTAGAAGGTAAATCAGTCCAATCTCTTAGACATTTTCCAAATTCTTCCTATACAATACATAAATGATTTTATAGTTTGTCCTTAATCACTTTCAGTGATACATTGCTTTCTACCTCACAACATAGCTTTGCTCACTGTTGGAAAAACTGGAATTATCCAAAACATATCTGCATAATTGACAAAATATTCTTCTTGGTGTGGAACCACCACCTATGAATCTGCCTGCTGTTTTTGGAATAGGGCCTCTAGGAGAGTTTGCTTGGTCTTGCCTATCTTCTCCCCAAACCCATTACCCCCCAGATCATAGTAGGGCAGTGATGCTAATACACAGCAATTTTACCCCTGGCCCTATACCTGTGGCCAGAATATAGAGCAGACTTAAACTAGCACAATAATAATATTCTGACTTCCTAGCAATAATTGACTGGGTCAAATATACACACTTGGTCCAAGTAAAGCTTATTAAAATTCTCCCAGAGATAACTGGAATCAAATCTGAGGAAAAGACAGCATTTCTTTGACGGCTGAAGCTCTACAATATAAAACTCAGAAGGTATCAACAGCCAAGGTATCTGAAACAGAGTCAGATTATAAAATGAAAATCAGAACAAGTACAAAAGGAACATCTGAGGCCGAGACAGTTCTCTCTGCTGATGGCATTTGTGTCCCTGTATTCCTGCTTTTCTTACAGATGGACTGCTGATATCTTCCATTAATTAACCAGAGTCTTTTCCATAAATAGTCCTTTTAATGTTGTGGTTTTTCCTGTGTGTGTGTGTGTGTGTTTATGTTTTCTTTCTTTGTTTAAGCTGAATGTCTCATCTGCAACTAAAGAATAACCAATATAATTGGCAATCTGGTTCAGTCATTTTAGATGGTTAGTCTCAGTGGTGGTTGGACATTCTTCCGCTCAAATTCTGAATCTCTGATTTCTGGCCTTGGCCAGGATCCTAACTCTGATTCCCATTTGCTCCTTGTTTGATGGTTTGCATTTTTATTCTGTGCCCTTTACTGGTTATGTTTAAACTGGATTTAGAAGCTATATAGATAGAATATTTGACATGATTTTTGCTTGAACCATAACTTTAAATGAGCTTAAATTTTCAGCTATATATGATGGGGTAAAAAGGTGGTAAAAAAGTAATCGCTTTTTCAATATTAAAATAGTTTATGAAGTATTTTCCATTGTTGGGTCATTTTTAAAAAACCTTCTTTATGAAAAGACTGTAGACTTTAATTATTTGGGGGCACATTTAGATTAGAATAAAATAAACTAGCTGAAGTATAGATAAAGCCAGGGAGAGTAAACAAATAAATATGGTATTCATAACTACTGGAAGAATATCAGTATGTTTGCACTCTTTACTGGAATCATGGCTGTTGAAATGACTTAAGATAAGACTGCTTAATATTTTTATGAGAATTTGAAAGAGCAGGAAAATAGCACAATAATTTCATAGCTTTATCAAAGTCATTAAAATAACATGGATACAAACAAACAGCATCTTATAAAGATAAAATCTATGAATACAGACAATTTATTAGGTATTAGAAGAGTTCAGTTCAGTTCAGTCACTCAGTCGTGTCCAACTCTTTGGAACCCCATGAATTGCAGCACGCCAGGCCTCCCTGTCCATCACCAACTCCCAGAGTCTTTTCCAATGAGTCAACTCTTCACATGAGGTGGCCAAAGTACTGGGGTTTCAGCTTTAGCATCATTCTTTCCAAAGAAATCCCAGGACTGATCTCCTTCAGAATGGACTGGTTGGATCTCCTTGCAGTCCAAGGGACTCTCAAGAGTCTTCTCCAACACCACAGTTCAAAAGCATCAATTCTTAGGTGCTCAGCTTTCTTCACAGTCCAACTCTCACATCCAGACATGACCACTGGAAAAACCATAGCCTTGACTAGACAGATCTTTGTTGGCAAAGTAATGTCTCTGCTTTTGAATATGCTAGCTAGGTTGGTCATAACTTTTCTTCCAAGGAGTAAGCGTATATGGTACTTATTATCACTGATTTAAGACTTTAATTTTTGTGGATGTTGGGTATGAGTCTCTAAGTTCTCTAAAAGGTGACTTTTGATCTTGTTTGTGGATTTGGGCAATGGGTAACTGATTTATTATTCTTATTCCCATTAAAAATAAACATTAAAAAAATACTGGAATAAACTGTGAGAAGATCTTTTCAATGCACACTAGTAACAAAGGCCTATATCTAGAACTGGTGAAGACTAAAGGAAACAAACACATCCAAGCACATATTTCCCCAGGTTTATACCCTAGAAATACTCCAGTATAATTCACAAAGAAAAGTGTAATGAATCTTATAGAAGACTTAGTAACAATAGGGAAAATGCTTGAAAAAAATTGAAATGGTCATTAACAGGAGAATGTTATACTGAATAGAATTCTATACAGCAGTGAAAAAGAATGAAATACAGCTGTATGTAACAAACAGATAGATCACAAAAATGTAATGAACAAGTAAAAATGTTGTAGAATGATCTGTAGAGTATAATATCATTCATAAAAAGATTGCTATTGTTCAGTAACTAGGTTATGTCCAGCTCTTTGCGACCCCATGGACCGCAGCATTCCAGGCTTCCCTGTCCTCTTTCTCTTGGAGTTTGCTCAAACTCATGTCCATTGAGTCAGTGACACTATCCAACCATTTTCATCTCTTTCACCCCACTTCTTCTGCCCTCAATCTTTCCCAGCATCGGGTCTTTTCTAATGAGTCAACTCTTCACATCAGGTGGCCAAAGTACTGGAGTTTCAGCTTCAGCATCAGTCCTTCCAATGAATATTCAGGACAGATTTCCTTTAGGATTGACTGGTTTGATCTCCTTGATGTCCAAGGGCCGCTCAAGACTCCTCCAGCACCATAATTCGAAAGCACCAATTCTTCAGTGCTCAGCCTTCTTCATGGTCCAACTCTCACATCTGTACCTGTCTACTGGAAAAATCATAACTCTGACTATATGGACCTTTGTCAGCAAAGTTATGTCTCTGCTTTTTAAAATGCTTTCAAGGTTTGNATGTCCAAGGGCCGCTCAAGACTCCTCCAGCACCATAATTCGAAAGCACCAATTCTTCAGTGCTCAGCCTTCTTCATGGTCCAACTCTCACATCTGTACCTGTCTACTGGAAAAATCATAACTCTGACTATATGGACCTTTGTCAGCAAAGTTATGTCTCTGCTTTTTAAAATGCTTTCAAGGTTTGTCATAGCTTTGCTTCCTAGAAGCAAGTGTCTTTTAATTTCATGGCTTCAGTCCCCATCCACAGTGATTTTGGAGCTCAAGAAAATGAAATCTGCCACTGTTTCAACTTTTCCCCATCTATTTGCAATGAAGTGATGGGACTGGATGTGATGATCTTAGGTTTTTGAATGCTGAGTTTTAAGCCAACTTTTTCCTGACCCAGGGATTGAACCCAGGTTTCCTGCATTACAGGCAGATTCTTAACCATCTGAGCCACCAGGGAAGCTCAAATAAAGATGTAAAACACTAAATCAGTATTATAGAGTATATCGTTTTAAGATACATATGTAATAGAAATAAACTGAAACCATGAGGTTTATATATTTGATAGCTGCAATTTCTGGTGAGGGAAGAAGGGAACCACTGAGGAATACACTGGAATTTGAATGTTACTGTTAGCCACTTATTTCTTAGGCTGCATTGTTGGATATAAGGTATTTTTAAAAATATTTCTATGTATTATTTCACAATAAGAATATTTAAAACAAATGATTAAACACAAAATCATGAGAGGAAATGGGAAAAATGAGGAGGTTTTCTGTCTAGACAGATAGATAGCTCAGAAATTGGTTTAGCAGTGAAGATGCAAACAAAATTTGAGGAATGTAATGATTTGCTGAGATGCCTGATGAAGAATGGTGAAACAAAAGGAATTCTGCGTGTTATATACTATTCCAGTTTGGAAACACAAATATGTTAACTGAAAATTGAATACAAAACTAATGCCAGAAAGCACAAACATAAAGAAGAAAAGTGACATTCCCAAACAAAAACTGTAGGATTATAAACTGACTGCAGGTACTTCATTCTTCAGTTCAGTTCGGTTCAGTCGCTCAGTCGTGTCTAACTCTTTGCGACCCCATGAATCACAGCACACCAGGCCTCCCTGTCCATCACCAACTCCCAGAGTACATTCAGACTCATGTCCATCAAGTCGGTGATGCCATCCAGCCATNTTGGCCTTGGAATGCAGAATGAAGCAGGGCAAAGACTAATAGAATTTTGCCAAGAAAATGCACTGGTCAGATACGAATGAGCGACTGAACTGAACTGAACTGAATAATGAGTTATTAGAAGAAAATGTAGTAGATTAAATAGAGACTGAAAGGGATACTTTGATACATGGGTTTTCATAAGGGATCAGAGCAATGGAAAGGAAGGCACTTCAGTTGATTGGGAGGGAACTGAAAAGAAAGAAATGTGTGGTCCCACAAATGTCAACAAAAACAACTGTTTTAAGAAAAGTGCACAAGAATTTTACAATTGCAATTGGAAGTGATAAGTTAGGAGGGAGGTGTTGTGAGCTCTGGCACAAGTAGGGACAAGCCAGCCAAGGGATGCCCTCCTTTGTCAGACCAGGAAGAGGCCCCGCAAGGTACACTTGTGCTTGGTTTATGGGTTTGGTAATATTAAAGAAAGAAAGACAATGAAGTCGCTCAGTTGTGTCCGACTCTTTACAACCCCATGGACTGTAGCCTACTAGGCCCTCCGTCAATGGGATTTTCTAGGCAAGAATACTAGAGCAGGTTGCCATTTTCTTCTCCAGGAGATCTTCCTGACCCAGGGAGTGAACCCAGGTCTCCTGCATTCCAGGCAGACACTTTACCGGCTGAGCTACCAGGAAAGTCTGGTAATATTAAGTTAGAATTTAAATCTGATTCCTTCAATTTCCTCCCTGAAGCAGAGGATATTTTCAAAAGGGACAAATTGGAAACAGCTTAAGAAAATATAATATTTGAAACAATTGATAGCTAAACTTCTTTAGCCTAAAACTAACATTCTCCTTTACCTACCATTCCATTATTATGACCCTATTCCTCCTCATGACCCAATTTCTAGAACCAAATTATTCATTGCTTTCCTTCTGAGTGGACTGCAGCTTTGATAACCCCACCCAACTTAATAACCTTGTTTATAATTGTCTCATTCTCTCTTCCAGTAGCCTTATATTTTATCTAATAATGCAACTTATGTCTTGTTTTCTCAGGAATCTGTGTTTTTTGGTAGTGCATTGATAAATATTTAACAACTACATTTCAAGACAAAAACAAAAACAGAAACAAGGCTTGATTTGTGGCATTTGTTGATTTTCATGATGTAAATCTACTCACCATGGCTGATTTCAAACTACCACATGGCCTCAACTGACTTGCAAAATTAATGAAAATTTAACACTCAGCTTTCTGGCAAGACCTGTGAAGGGCAAGTTAACAAGCGAGTCTGCCATGGTGAAAACAGCCTGAGCATTCCAGGAAGCAGGGACCAGGCCCTGGCTGATAGGATGCTTTGGATGAACATCAGCTGGAATGCTCTAGACCTTTTGGTTGTTAATTTCTGCTTTTGCATTAAGGCTGGTTCTAGAGTTAATTATTTACAATCACTGTTTCTGGGCCATTCTTAGCTTATTCCTGCTTTGGATCTCTTTCAGTTCTCCCTGGATGACTTTTCCCTAAAATTTTCTGGCACATTCTCCCAGTTCATTATAGTCACTTTCTTAAGGAGGACTTCTCCCCAAAGACCTTATTTAAAATAGACCCCTCTCTGCTTCACACTGTCTCCAGTCCCTGCTCTGGTGTGTCCTATATGTGTAATATGTTTATATTCATGATCATTGTTCAAAATGTTTTCCAAGTTCCACTGTACTATGTTCTATTATTGTTTATTTATAGTTTTATTTCTTAATTCCATAAGCATGAGGATTTTCTAGGTATCATTTTTTTCTTTTCCTTTATAGCTTTTCTTTTTACTATAAGTTTTTAATTTAAAGATAATTATAAAAAAAAGAAAATGATCATGATGTTGGGTTAATAAAAATGATGAATATTTATATATTGAATCATTCAATAAAGATGAATGAGTGCCTTCTCTGTAAAAAAAAAAGTAAATAAAGATAATTATAGATTCATAAGAAGTTGCAAAGAAATATACAGGGAGCTTTTCTGTCTGCTTCACCCACCATCCCTCAGTGTTAGCATCATAAGGTACTACAGTACAATATCAAACCACAAATCGAAGAACTTATTCATATTTCACCCATAATATATACACTTATTTGTGTGTGTATTTATAGCTCTATGAAATTGTATTAAATATGTAGCTCGGTGTAAGCACCACCCACCACCCACCATCAAGGTATTTAATTGCACATCATCACAATGCTCCCTGATGTCAGCCTCTTCCCACTAATGATCCTGTCTCCATCTCTATAATTATCTTATTTCATAAATGAAATGGATCATGCAATACACATCTTTTTGGGATTTTTTTTTCACTCAGCATAATTAATCTTGGGTCATCCAAGGTGTTGTGTGTACAGAGAGTCGTCCCTTTTATTGTGGTGTAGTATTCCATGATACAGATGTGCACAACTTTTAATTATGCACCAATGAAGGACATTTGGGTACTGTGCGTTTTGGTTAGTATGAACAAAGACCCTAAGAATGTTCTTGAATACATTTCTGAGTGAAAATATGTTTTTTTATTTCTCTGGGATATATATTCAAGAGTGCAACTAACTGGGTCATATTGACAATCATTTTTAGTTTTAAAAGGAACTGCTAAACTATTTTCCATAGTAGCTATGTCATCTTATACTCTAACCAGCAGGGTAAGAATGACCCAATTTCTTCACATTCCTGCCAGGATTTGGTGTTGCACTATTTTTTTGTTTGTTTGTTTCAGTCATTCTGATAATCTGTATAGATATCTCATTGAGATTTTAATTTCCACTTCTTATTGCCAAGAAGAGGTTGTGGGTCCTAGCTTCCAACTAGACTTTCTGTGACACCTTCCTCACTGGGAGAGGTAGGGATGCCCAATCACTGCTTCCTATGGACACCACTAACACCATAGAGAGGGTGTGGTCCTCCTAACTACTGGATTGTAGTGAAAGTTGTGACTTATTACTAAGCCTACTCTGAGGTCAACCCATTGGGGCAGAGAAGAGGTGCCTAGTTAGTGCTATAAGGAGGTGTGGATGTCCAGTCTCCCCACAGAGTGTCCGTTGATACTGAGATTAGGGAGGCTGCCTCTCCAACCAGTGGAGATGGAAGTCCTGGATTTCTATAGGACATCAGAGTCTTCTGATATCACTCCAGCAAGAAACTAGGGGTGCCCCTTTACCACTTAGCGAGAATGGAAATAATCTTGGCTCCTAACTCTGCCTTTGTGGGGCCAGTTTTTTGTGGTATTTGGCTGGAATAGAGAGGCAATTATATAAATGTATTCTCTTTTGCTATACTGCCCCTTTCCTAGTAGTCCCTTGGCTAGAGAGAGCAGGTTTTTGTCAGCAATTTATTTGGTCTGTATCCTTTGGCATACTTATCTGGGTTTCTGGTTTCTTTAGTTTCAAGTCTGGGATGTATAAGACAAAAAGAAAATCTTGGAAACTCACCACCTCATTGTTCCCCTGATCTCAAGGTACCTAGCCAGGCTGGCTTCTTCTCTCTCTCTTTTAAAGTCTTATGTTTATTTTATATATAATGTCCATTGTTGTATGTAGAATGGGGATAAGTACATTCACTCCATCTTCCTGAAAATGGAGGTTGAGAACATTGAATTTTACATTTGCTTCTGTATTTTCTGATGATTTCCTTTTATCTGAACTTGTTTCACTAATTCTTTCTTCAGTATTGTCACACTGGCTTTTAAACTGAACCAGTGAGTTTGGAACTGCAGTTACACAGCAGCTTGCAGTTCATGGATTTCTAACTGGCTTATTTTCAAATCTGCAGTGTCAATCTACATAATTTTAGTTCTGAAATTTTAAAATTTGATATTCATTTACAAGCATGTTAAGCATAGCTTCTGCTGTTTTACACTGGTAATTCATTATCTGGAGTAACTCTGGAGCAGTTTCTGGTATCTTTCCTTTCTGTTGACTTTTGTTATCTTGTCTTTTTGTGTGCTGGGTTCCCTTTGAGTTTGTGCTGAGTAAGAATCACCTTAATTGATTTTTATCTCATGAGACTTCGAGGCTATTACTGCGATCAAATTACATGAGCAATTCTCTCTATCCTTTTTGGGGCTTCCCTTGTGGCACAGCTGATAAAGAATCCACCTGCAATGCGAGAGACCTGGGTTCAATCCCTGGGTTGGGAAGATCCCCTAGAGAAGGGAAAGGCTACCTACTCCAGTATTCTGGCCTGGAGAACTCCATGGAGTAGTCCACGGGGTCATTAAGAATCGAACATGCTGCTGCTGCTGCTGCTAAGTCCCTTCAGTCATGTCCGACTCTGTGCTACCCTATAGACGGCAGCCCACCAGGCTTCCCCGTCCCTGGGATTTTCCAGGCAAGAACACTCGAGTGGGTTGCCATTTCCTTCTCCAATGCATGAAAGTGAAAAGTGAAAGTGAAGTCACTCAGTTGTGTCTGACTCTTAGCAACCGCATGGACTGCAGCCTACCAGGCTTCTCCATCCATGGGATTTTCCAGGTAAGAGTACTGGAGTGGGTTGCCACTGCCTTCTCCAGTTGAGCATGACTGAGCAACTTTCACTTTCACTTGTATATAATTGACTTTGTCCATAATACAAAATGTTTTAAAAAGGAATTGAAGGAATGCAGGGAAAAGATTATAGCAAGGTCTAACTTTATCATCTGAAATGAAACAATGAAGGTTCTAAGACTCCCAAAGGGCTGTGAGCCCACAGCTTCAATGCTGAATGCTAAGTTATCTAGTACTCAGGCCAGGTGTCTATTTAAGTTAGCAGAGCAGAGGATCAAAGTTGCCTCTTCAAAGAGAATTTTTACATTTGGTGTTCCTAAATAGATTCATAGTAATCCTCAGAGGAAAAAGTATAATGTTAATTTCCTTGCATTTTAACATAATTTAGTTTTGATTTTTATATATAGGCATAGGAAGTGAAAGTGGCTCAGTCGTGTCCAACTCTGTGACCCGTGGACTATGCACTCTATGGAATTCTCTAGGCCAGAATACTAGATTGGATAGCCTTTCCCTTCTCCAGGGGATCTTCCCAACCCAGGGATTGAACCCAGGCTTCCCACATTGCAGGTGGATATATTATATAGGCATTACATTATATTAAATACATATCTTGATATTACCAGTTCTTGAGTTGATAATTTTTAGTGAAATTAAACATAAACTAATTTTGATTCATGATATTTAAATTTTTTCTTTCTAATTAGGTTTCAAATGACTGTAAATAACCATGCCTGAAAAGAAGATAATTTCCTGTTCTCCCATTGGAGGAGAGAAAACCAAGAAAGGTAAGTTTATCCTTAAGTGATTTTCTTTGAAACTGAAGTTGCATAGATAAATGCAATTCAGGTCACTCATAGAAGAAAGACAGTTTTAAGGATAGTAATCTTTTCCACGGCCAGGGGGGTCACAAAACCAAAATTTACTGGGGTCAGAAAGATGAGGTAAGCAGAAGAAGTAAATCAGTTTAAGGGAAATTCATTGTATCATCTGGGCTTCTCCAGTGGCTCAGAGGTAAAGAATTCGCCTGCCAGTGCAGGAGATGTGGGTTCAATCCCTGGTTCAGGAAGATCCCCTAGCGAAGGAAATGGCAACCCTCTCCATTATTCTTGCCTAGAAAATCCCATGGACAAAGGAGGTTGCCAGGCTACAGTCCATGGCATTGCAAAAGAGTTAGACACTATTTAGCAACTAAACAACAACTGTATAAGTTATAATCAATTTCTTTTATAATTACTACTGAAGTATGGTCTAGGCAATATGAAAGGTAGGTAATACAATAATGGTCTGCAGGAGTCAGCTCTTACTAACTCATGTAAGCCAACTGTATACGTATCTCTTCTCAATTCTACTCTATTGACTGGGTGAAATTGGCTATGGTGATAGTCAGTTCAGTCACTCAGTCATGTCTGATTCCTTGTGACTCCATGAATCACAGCACACCAGGCCTCCCTGTTCATCACCAACCCTGGAGTTCACTCAAACTCATGTCCATCAAGTTGGTGATGCCATCCAGCCATCTCATCCTCTGTCCTCCCCTTCTCCACCTGCCCTCAATCCCTCCCAGCATCAGGGTCTTTCACAATGAGTAAACTCTTCGCATGAGGTGGCCAAAGTACTGGAGTTTCAGCTTCAGCATCAGTCCTTCCAATGAACACCCAGGACTGATCTCCTTTAGGATGGACTGGTTGGATCTCCTTGCAGTTCAAGGGACTCTCAAGAGTCTTCTCCAACACTACAATTCAAAACCATCGGTTCTTCAGCACTCAGCTTTCTTCACAGTCCAACTCTCACACCCATACATGACCACTGGAAAAACCATAGCCTTGATTAGATGGACCTTTGTTGGCAAAGTAATATCTCTGCTTTTGAATATGATACCTAGGTTGGTCATAACTTTCCTTCCAAGGAGTAAGCGTCTTTTAATTTCATGGCTGCAGTCACCATCTGCAGTGATTTTGGAGCCACACACACACACACACACACACAAAAAGTCTGGCACTGTTTCCACTGTTTCCCCATCTATTTGCCATGAAGTGATGGGACCAGATGCCATGATCTTAGTTTTCTGAATGTTGAGCTTTAAGCCAACTTACTGGTTATTAAAATTTTATCAGCACAGCATTGAAAGGAAACATACAAAGTTAAAAATGAAAAAAAAAAACTTGTATAATTATATTTTAAAAGCTGTGTTACATTTTATTGCATTACTTTGCATCCTGAATCCCTTCGCATCTTTTATTCTGCATCATGTTAGCAGTATAATGTCTTTGCAAGATACAGAATAGAGGTCAGCAAATGACAGTACACAAGCCAGATCTGGTCCACAGCCCTTTCCCTATAGCCCAAAAGCTACAAATAGTTTACATTTGTAAAGGGTTGTAAAAAGAAACAAAAGAACCAAAACAAAGAGGGATATGCAACAGAGACAGCATCAGTTCAGTTCAGTTCAGTGGCTCAGTCGTGTCCGACTTTTGCAACAGTTGTGTCCGACTTTTGCAACCCCATGAATCGCAGCACGCCAGGCCTCCCTGTCCATCACCAACTCCCAGAGTTCACTCAGACTCGCGTCCATAGAGTCAGTGATGCCATCCAGCCATCTCATCCTCTGTAGTCCCCTTCTCCTCCTGCCTACAATCCTTCTGAGCATCAAAGTCTTTTCCAAAGAGTCAACTCTTCGCATGAGGTGGCCAAAGTATGTGACCCACTAAACCAAAATTTTTTACTATCTGGATCTTTATAGAAAAAATTCAGAGAATCCTTGGTATAGAATTTTGTCTTGAGTACTGTAACTGGGAACAATAGTCTTCATATGAGCTATTCACTGCTGACCTAAGGCCATGTAACAATGAACCACAAAAATGCAGGCACACAGAGCATCATAAACATTCATTTTAGCTCACATGTACTGGGTGGTCCTCAAGTGGGGCCAGACTGCTCACTCATGCATATGCAGTAAGCCACAGGCCAGCCAAGCACCAAAACATACCTCGCTCATTTGGGCAGGCTTTTCCAAACCTAGGTCGTGCTGGGAAAACCAGGTTGACTTAATCCTGCAACTCTCTGTCTCTCATACTCCTACAGGAGCCTGACCTCATGGCTTGAGAGGGGGANCTCCACCTGCCCTCAATCCCTCCCAGCATCAGGGTCTTTCACAATGAGTAAACTCTTCGCATGAGGTGGCCAAAGTACTGGAGTTTCAGCTTCAGCATCAGTCCTTCCAATGAACACCCAGGACTGATCTCCTTTAGGATGGACTGGTTGGATCTCCTTGCAGTTCAAGGGACTCTCAAGAGTCTTCTCCAACACTACAATTCAAAACCATCGGTTCTTCAGCACTCAGCTTTCTTCACAGTCCAACTCTCACACCCATACATGACCACTGGAAAAACCATAGCCTTGATTAGATGGACCTTTGTTGGCAAAGTAATATCTCTGCTTTTGAATATGATACCTAGGTTGGTCATAACTTTCCTTCCAAGGAGTAAGCGTCTTTTAATTTCATGGCTGCAGTCACCATCTGCAGTGATTTTGGAGCCACACACACACACACACACACACAAAAAGTCTGGCACTGTTTCCACTGTTTCCCCATCTATTTGCCATGAAGTGATGGGACCAGATGCCATGATCTTAGTTTTCTGAATGTTGAGCTTTAAGCCAACTTACTGGTTATTAAAATTTTATCAGCACAGCATTGAAAGGAAACATACAAAGTTAAAAATGAAAAAAAAAAACTTGTATAATTATATTTTAAAAGCTGTGTTACATTTTATTGCATTACTTTGCATCCTGAATCCCTTCGCATCTTTTATTCTGCATCATGTTAGCAGTATAATGTCTTTGCAAGATACAGAATAGAGGTCAGCAAATGACAGTACACAAGCCAGATCTGGTCCACAGCCCTTTCCCTATAGCCCAAAAGCTACAAATAGTTTACATTTGTAAAGGGTTGTAAAAAGAAACAAAAGAACCAAAACAAAGAGGGATATGCAACAGAGACAGCATCAGTTCAGTTCAGTTCAGTGGCTCAGTCGTGTCCGACTTTTGCAACAGTTGTGTCCGACTTTTGCAACCCCATGAATCGCAGCACGCCAGGCCTCCCTGTCCATCACCAACTCCCAGAGTTCACTCAGACTCGCGTCCATAGAGTCAGTGATGCCATCCAGCCATCTCATCCTCTGTAGTCCCCTTCTCCTCCTGCCTACAATCCTTCTGAGCATCAAAGTCTTTTCCAAAGAGTCAACTCTTCGCATGAGGTGGCCAAAGTATGTGACCCACTAAACCAAAATTTTTTACTATCTGGATCTTTATAGAAAAAATTCAGAGAATCCTTGGTATAGAATTTTGTCTTGAGTACTGTAACTGGGAACAATAGTCTTCATATGAGCTATTCACTGCTGACCTAAGGCCATGTAACAATGAACCACAAAAATGCAGGCACACAGAGCATCATAAACATTCATTTTAGCTCACATGTACTGGGTGGTCCTCAAGTGGGGCCAGACTGCTCACTCATGCATATGCAGTAAGCCACAGGCCAGCCAAGCACCAAAACATACCTCGCTCATTTGGGCAGGCTTTTCCAAACCTAGGTTGTGCTGGGAAAACCAGGTTGACTTAATCCTGCAACTCTCTGTCTCTCATACTCCTACAGGAGCCTGACCTCATGGCTTGAGAGGGGGAACAGAAGCTCACAAGGCCAAGGCACAGAACTGGCTCATTTCTGCTACATGTTATCTGCCAAAGCAAGTCACAGGACCAGCCTAGAGTCAAGTGACAAGAGATGAGACTCCACCTCTTAGTGATAGGTGTTTAAAGTCACATTGAAAAGGAAGGGGAATACTGAAAGAAAATTTAGTGGGTCTATTACTGGAATCAAAACACTACCATCTTATCTGGGCTATAAAAGAAAGCAGTCATTTAGTAATTCCAAACATCATTGAGGTATTGCACAGTGGATTTCAATGTAGGATTAGGAATTTGCTGGAGGATTTTCGTGTTCATCACCACATTTACATTCAGAATATTTCAGTAACTTTGGTTTTTAGCTCTTTATTCATTCTGTAAATATTATTTGAAAAAAAATGATGTTATATCATTTTCACAGTTTGTGCAGTGAAGTTGAAGCTAAAAATTTTCATTTCTGGAAAATGACCTCAACCTCAGGTTAACAAAATGGACCAGGTTGCTCACATAAGACAATTTTCCCAATGATACAATTTGGAAAGAGATAGGAAAATGAAATTATACTTGTGCCTACCTCATGTTTAAATGTTTGAAAAGAACTATTGAACATTTTTGAGTTAATTATAATGTTAATTAAAAAATTATAGTTTGTTCCAAGACTTCAGAGAGCTGAGCTGGTGACTTCCCTTTGAATAACCTGACAAAGACTCTGTTTTGTAATGGAACAGAAAGTGAATAATCCAAACTGGTTTACAAGCAAATGCTCTTGTGTGTGGTACATTAAGAGAAAGTTAATCTTGTTAAACACGACTGGGTATCTACTTTTTGTCTATGTAATCGAGAAATACACACAGTCAGAAACACACACACACACACACACACACACACACACAGCACTGTATAATGGAGTACAAATGTTCTTTGATATAGGTTATTGCTGCAAATGCATATGAAATGGAAATATATCTAGTTGGCTCTGTGGAAAATGACATGATTAATAAGTTGTCTTTTGAAATGTAAGTTATCCTTAGCAAGTTCAGGATATTTGTATTTAAATGACATTTATCCAATATTGGAATGCTGGCGCAAATAATGATTATCACTTAAAATTAATTTCTATTTCTGGCGTCAGACCATCATTAAGCTCTCCCCATCCTCTCTGTAAGACTACCACCACTATAGAGAACATTCAGCTCACCAAGCAAAGCACTGAGACGATCATGCTCAAACTATAGAAACTTACCAGTCTTAGCAAATTTTAACCTTTTAAGCCTAAAAGTTTTAATACTGCTGGATGATATACTGAACATAATTATGTACCAACCTTCGAAATGGCTTGTCATTAACATCACAAAAAAAAGGTCAGATCTTATTTATTAACTTCAACTAGATGATACTCAACATAATAATACTTTTTTCTTCACATCAAAAATAAATACTTTCCTTATGTTGTGTCAATCACCCTGAAACTATTGTGGTTATATCAAAATTCTTATTATACTATAAATAAGCATAGCAAATTGAATGATTATTTTGTGCTCTCAGTTGAAATAAAAATGAAACAAGTTATTAAACTTTCCAAATGTTCTGTACAGTCATAGCCATATCTTAAACATGTTGACCAACAGAATTTTCACATGACTCATCTTTGCAAAGAGTGAGCTCTGGGATAATACCTTCTATTACAATTAAAAGCATATTTTTAGAAACTTACCATCTATAATATTGGGATTCTCAGGCAATATTTTCATGAAATACAAAAGTGCTTTTCATGACAGCGTCACTTACTTATTTGTGTTAAGGTGCTGATATTGCCTTAGTTTTTCTATGTTTTTCTATTGTTTTTCACAATGTATATTTTTCATATAACAAGTAGAGACTGTATTTTTTTAAAGAGAACAGCACCTTTCTATGTTGAATATACCTTTCAAGTATGAAAGGAATATTTCATACTTGTAAAAATATCTGTAACATATATGTAAAGGACAAAGAACACTGAAAATTGAGTATCTGTGCATTCATAATGAACATTAAGAAACAGAATCCTGTGTCCTCTTATCTCTTCCAAATCACATTTAATTTCATGTATTACTCATTGGAAAAGACTCAGATGCTGAGAGGGATTGGGGGCAGGAGGAGAAGGGGACGACAGAGGATGAGATGGCTGGATGGCATCACTGACTCGATGGACGCGAGTCTGAGTGAACTCTGGGAGTTGGTGATGGACAGGGAGGCCTGGCATGCTGCAAATCATGGGGTTGCAAAGGGTTGGACACGACTGAGCGACTGAACTGAACTGAATGCTAATATACATATGTTATATAATTTTATATATGTGATCTCATAACTTTAACTGTCATTAATTCACTAATATTTGTTAGATCACCTGAAAATAATGAGTTCAGATTTTTACTTTCTTCTATTGTTTAGTTTATCACCCAGGAATCATTCTTGGAATTGCTAGTTTTTTTAATCAGTGTTGTTATATCCCAGATACATACAGATAATCCTTGAAGTTCTTTCTGATAGAAAAAGATTCTGTGGTTTTACTTTGGCATCCTTGGTCTGTGTTCTTTCCAGCCACATGGTACTACTTGTGTGTAATCTAATTCCTGGAGAAGGAAATGGTAACCCACTCCAATATTCTTGCCTGGGAAGTACTATGGATAGAAGAGACTGGTGGGCTACAGTCCATGGGGTCGCAAAAGAGTTGGACATGATTAAGCGACTAAACATCAAAACTGCTTAGTTTAGATCCTTTATTACTCTGTTAAATGTACGCAATAAAATTGTGCTTATTTATCTCCCTGTTCCTGATTTTTGAGATGAGATTTTCAATATTTCACTACTAAATATGATTTTTACAAAGCATTTTTATAGTTTACTATAAACTGTAAAAATGTCCTGAACTTTCTGAATGCTTTTTTCTACATCTATTTATAGTGTTTGTCAATTTTTTTTCTGTAATCTCTAAATTTAATGAGTTGCATAAGTGAATTTTCAATTGTTAAACTTTTCATTCCTGGGACAAATTTAACTTATTTTGTTTTATTTATTGTCTAATATATTATTAGATTTGGTCTGATAGTAATTTGTTTAGGATTTTTCCATATATGGCCTTAAGTAACATTGGCCCCTAAGTTTTCTTACATTGTTTTTCTCTGATTTTAGTAGAAAGGTGTTTATTAATCTCACAATTGAAGAATATTTCTTCATTTTTTATTTTCTGAAAGAAAATATTCAATGTCACTTTCCTTTAATGTTTGGCTGAACTTATGTCTTAATTTTTGTGGAGATATTAAATTATTGATATAAATTATTAGTTACAGGTCTATTTATATTTAGGCTATTTATTCTTATTTCACTATTGAAAAATTATTATTTTCCTTTAAAAGTTTATTTGGTTAAATTTTACATATATTGAAACAATATTATTAATAATATTTTATCTTTATATCCTTTGTATGCAATATTCCTCCTTTTCAGCCACAATACTGTATTTATTTCTTCACTTTTGCTTTGATCAATTTCACCAGATGTATTTATTGCTGTTAAGTTTTTCAAAGTGGTAATTTCTCACCTTTTAAATTATCTCTGGGTTTGTTTTTTTTCCTGTTGTTATTGGACTGCTTTCTGTTAATTTCAGATATTACTGCCCCCTTATCTAACTTCTACTTTCTTTGGGTTTGTTTTTCCCACATATTCTTAATTTGGATGCCTAAATCACTAATTTTCAGCCTTTTTTTTCTTTTCTATTATAATTACTTAAAGCTACAAATTTCCCTTGACCTATCATTGACTTCCCTATAGCTCAGATAGTAAAGAATCTGCCTGCAATGTAGGAGACCTATGTTCGATCCCTGGGTCAGGAAGATCCCCTGAAGAAGGAAATGGCAATGCACTCTAGTATTCTTGCCCAGAGAATCCATGGACAGAGGAGCCTGGTGGGCTATAGTCCATGGGGTCACAAAGAGACGGACACGACTTAGTGACTAACACACACATCATAGACATAATAAAAAGAAAGAAAGTGAAAAGTGAAAGTGAAGTCGCTCAGTTGTGTCCAGCTCTTTGCAACCCCATGGACTGTAGCCTACCAGGCTCCTCCATCCATGGGATTTTCCAGACAAGAATACTGGAGTGGGTTGCCATTTATTTCTCCAGGAGATCTTCCCCACCCAGGGATTGAACCCACATCTCACACATTGTAGACAGATACTTTACTGTCTGAGCCACCAGGGAACCATTTTAAAAGAACTGGATGTCAAATCAGACTCGTGAAGATTATTGACTCAGCATACATAGATTCTCTCAGCATGTAGCTTTGTTCAGTGCTGTTAAAGGTAATATTTAACTTTAAAATGGAGTTATAATTCACACACTACCATAAAAATTCATCTCTTTCTTTCTGTTTTCAGTATAATCACAAGGTTTTGCAACCACTGCATTCTATGTTGCTTCAGTCGTGTCCACTCTTTGCAAGCCCATGGACTGAAGCTCTTCAGGCTCCTCTGTCCATGGAATTCTGTAGGCAAGCATACTGGCACGGGTTGCCATTTCCTTCTCTGGGGGATCTTCCCCAGACAGGGATCGAATCTGCATCTCATAAGTCTCCTGCATTGGCAAGCAGGTTCTTTAGCACTAGGGCCACCTAGGAAGCCCCTTTTTGCCATTTTAATTCCAGTATACTTTCATAACCCCCAAAGCACCCCGATACCATTATAGAGCTGCCACTCTCTATTCCCCCTCCACCCAGTCCCTGGCAACCACATATTTACTTGCCCTGTGGGAACATCGTGGGCCTGGTGGATGTTGACTAGTTCCTGGTGAAGCCAGGCAGCATAACCTCCTTTGAGCGTGCCCACTACACGAGCGTGGTGAATTTCCGTGTAAGGCCCATGATCCGGCTCGCTGTGGAATCCAAGAACCCAGCTGCCCCCTCCAAGCCAGGCAGGAGGAGCAGCCGAAGCTGCAGGCCAAGTTGGATCTGGAAGGGCAGTGCATCATGGAGGAGTCAGGGAACATGCCTTTGCTGGTGTAGTTGATCCGCACCTGGTGATTTGCTGGGAGGACCGCACTTGCAGCCCCTATCAAAAAAATCCCATCAGGTCAACTGGTCCTGTGAAGTCGTCTGCAAAAGAGTCATATGTGCTTTGCCTACTCAAGAACTGCGACAGGCACAATCGGCTGCACATGGAAGTGTTGTCCTTTCCCAATGGCCTGACAATGGACATCAAGAGAGAGATGTCGGCCACCAGGAGCTCAAGCATGCACCCGCTACCTGACAGAGAAGTTCGAGTGGGACGTGGTCGAGAATCGCAAAATCTGGTGCTTGGGGTCGCCAGCACCAGCCTGACCTCCTCAAGGACATCACCAAGAGTGTGCGGTCCCTCAAGGAGATCAAGTGTGGCGTGTTGACTGGTGTCTTGGGGGGCGCTGCGCCAGGATGACGCGCAGGACATGCGCTTTGAGGTCCTTGATGTAACGCCGCCCAGGGGTGCCACACAGATCACGCCCACTGCCCGCCTGATACCGCCTCTACACCACGTGCCTACTGCCAGCCCGGCTTCACGGAGCCAGGTATTTTGTGGAGACCCAGTGTCAGGAGCAACTGTTCAGTGGCATCTACGGTATCCGCTGGTACAGAAGCGGGCCGCATCTTCCAGCAGCCCCAGGTGGCCTGCACCCCCATATTTGTCGTGAAGGTCTGTCAGCGTCCTTTGGCCTCACCACCAACCTGAGGTCCCACAGCGCTGGGCGGCCAGTCCCCGAGGGTTTGTGTGACAACTTTCAGTCTGGCCCAAAGGAGTGTTTGCTGACACCAGCGCCCCAGCCAGGTCGCGGCTGAGACGTGCAAGCGAAGAGGCCTGAAGGAAAGCATTGCCACTGCACAACTTCCTGGACAGTTCCTGGCACGGTACCTGCTCAGCCATGATTGCCTGCAGCGTACAGCCGGGATTTCTCAAGATACCGCGAGAACGACGAGAGGCAGGGATGCTCTGCCTATGGGATTCAGGTGCACACTAGGTGCTGTCAACCTTAAAGCTTGATGGCCTTTCTTCTGATGTTTAATCAGGATTTCATAGGTAACAGAATTGCTTTCACAGCAAGGACTTATTTTGTGGGTGAGGGTGTGGGGAGGTGGGACGGGAGGCTGTTTGAGACGGTTCATATAAATGAATGGGTGAAAAAGTTGGCTTGGTCTTCTTTTAAATTATAATTATATCGAGATTCTTTTTTGTGTCTGAATAATATTCCATTGTATGAATATTCCACATATTGTTTTATAAATTCATCAGTAGATGGGTTTTTGGATTATTTCCACGTTGGGGTTATTATGAATAATGTTATGAATACTGAAGTACAAGTTTTTAATATGGACATCTGTTTTCACTTCCGATTGCACTGGATGGAATTGGGTCATTTGGTAACTTGATGTTTGACCTTCTGAGTAATTGCCAATTTTTTTTTTTTTCCAAATCAGCTGCAATATTTTACATTCCAAACAGCAATATATGAGGATTCCTGTTTTTCTACCCCTTGTCTACACTTGTTAAATTCTGTTAGTTTTTTAAAGTTTTATTAGAGCAGTCTTGGTGTGAAATGGCATCTTTTTGTGGTTTTGATTTGCATTTCTCTAATAATTAATGATGAGGATCTTTAAATATCTCTGCTGTCACTTGTATATCTTCTTTGGAGAAATACCTCTAAATCTTTGGCGCATTTTAAAATTGGGTTATTAGTATTTTTCTACTGTTGAGTCATACTAATTCTTTATATGTTTTAGAAACTAGACTTTTGTTAGATATATGATTTACAAATGTTTTTCCTTGTAGTAAGGATTGTGTTTTCACTTTCCTTCTTTGGAGTTTTTATATGACTTTTTAGAAATTGAGATCTAGTTGATTTACAGTGTTTCAGGTGTAAAGCAAAGTGATTCAGTTAGTGTTTTCACTTTCTTGATAGTGCCCTTTGCAGCACAAAATTTTTATTTTAATGATATATATAATTTTTTAAATTTTTTGTCCCTTTGATGTCATATCCAAGGTAACATAAACATATATTTACTGCTCCTTTTCACATATATTCATTCCTATGTTTTCTTATAAGAATTATAGTTTTGTCTCTTGTAGTTAAGTTTATAATCCATTTGGAGTTAATTTTTGTATATGGTTTGAGGTAGAAGTCAAAATTCATTCTTTTGCATTTGTTTACCTAGTACTGACTGTTGAAAATGACTGTTCTTTCCTCACTGAATAATCTTGGCATGCTTGTAAAAATCAACTGACTGTAAATATGGGTTTATATGAGGAATCTCAGTTCTATTCCATTGAGCTACATGTTTGTCTTTATGGCAATACCACACTGGCTGATTATTATAGATTTATAGTAATTTTTGAAATCAGGAAGTATGATCCTTTCAATTTTGCTCTTCTTTTTCAAGATTAATTCAACTAAACTGGGTCCCTTGCATTTCCATGTTAATATTAGGATCAGTTTGAGAATTTCTGGGGGAAAATGGCTCTTGAAATTTGATAGAAATTGCATTGAACCTGTAGATCATTTTGAAGAGTTTTGGTGTCTTCACAAAGTTATGTCTTAGAATCCACTAACACAAGGTGTTTTTCTATTAATTTAGATTTTTTTTTCACTGTTTTGTAGATTCTAGTGTATCTCGTATGCTTTTTATTTCACTTTCTTGCCTAATGACTCTGACTCAAACCTGCAGAACAGTGTTGAATAAAAATGGAAGAGTCTAGATATGGTTGTCTTTTTCCTGGTCTTAGGGGAAAGAAACTTCATTCTTTACTGTAATATCTTACGTTAGGTATGGATTTTTTACAAGGTGAAAAAATCATGTTGAGCAAGTTTTCTATTATTCCTATTTTGTTGAGTGTTTTTTATTTTTAATCAAGAATTGGTTTTAATTTTGTCAAAATTTTTTCTGCATTTATTGAAATATGTTGGTTTCTTCTTTTTATTGATATTAGTATCCATATTACTGTTTGATTGAAATATTTCTGGGCTACATCTCACTTGGACATGATGTATAATTCTTTTAACATGCCTCTAGACTTAGTTTCGGAGAAGGCAATAGTAATCCAGTCCAGTACTCTTGCCTGGAAAACCCCATGGACGGAGGGGCCTGGTAGGATGCAGTCCATAGGGTCGCAAAGAGTCGGAGACGACTGAGTGACTTCACTTTCACTTTTCATTTTCATGCATTGGAGAAGGAAATGGCAACCCACTCCAGTGTTCTTGCTTGGAGAATCCCAGGGACGGGGGAGCCTGGTGGGCTGCCGTCTATGGGGTTGCACAAAGTTGGACACAACTAAAGCGACTTAGCAGCAGCAGCACCAGCACCAGCAGACTTAGTTTGGTAGTCTGTTGTGAGAATCCATACTCCTAAGGAAGTATTTTTTTGTATATTCTTATTTTCCTGTAATGTATTTGTCTAGTGTTGCTCTCAGGGTTATATGGGGCTCATATGTATATTTAGCAAGTGTTGCTCCTCTTTCATTTTTTGTCAAAATTTATGAAACTTTCATGAATCATTCTTTAAATATTTGATGATGTTCACTAATGAAGCCTTGTGTTCAAGGATTTTTTCTTTGTGGGAGGATTTTTCTTTGTTATTGTTTTAGTTTCTTTACTTGTTATAGTTCTATTCAGACTTTTTATTTTTCCTTGAATCAATTTGGTAGTTTGTGGCTTTCTAGGAATTTTTTCATTTCATTTAGATTATCTAATTTATTGGCAGTCTTGTTTATAGTATTCTCTTATCAACTACTTGCTAAGATAATAATATCTTTCTTTCATTCTAGCTTTTAGTACTTTGAGTGTTGACATTTCTGTTCCCTTGGTTAGTTAGGCTAAAGTTTGTCAATTTTGTTAATCTTTTCAAAGAACCACCTATACTACTTTCCACAGATGTATCAAATTATTAGCGGTGTGGGTATATCAGTATTGCCACAACATACCACATCGTATCTAATCATTATATAGTGCAGTTCAGTAAAGGTAAATTGCCCAATCATATCTGACTCTTTGTAACCCCATGGACTGCAGCACTCCAGGCTTTCCTGACCATCACGAACTGCCAGAGCCTACTCAAACTCATGTTCATCATGTTGGTGATTCCATCCAACCATCTCATCCTCTGTCACCCCCTTCTCCTCCCTCCTTTGATCTTTCCCAGCATCAGGGTCTTTTCCAGTGAGTCAGTTCTTCGCATCAGGTGGCCAAAGTATTGGAGTTTCAGCTTCAGCATCAGTCTTTCCAATGAACATTCAGGACTTATTTCCTTTAGGATTGACAGGTTGGATCTCCTTGCAGGCAGTCCAAGGGACTCCCAAGAGTCTTCTCCAACACCACAGTTCAAAAGCATCAATTCTTCAGCTCTCAGCTTTCTCTATAGTCCAAACTCACATCCATACGTGACTACTGGAAAAACGATAGCTTTGACTAGACAGACCTTTGTTGGTAAAGTAATGTCTCTGCTTTTTAATATGTTGTCTAGGTTGGTCATACTTTTCTTCCAAGGAGCAGGTGTCTGTTAATTTCATGGCTGCAGTCACCATCTGCAGTGATTTCGAAGCCCAGAAAAATAGTCTCTCACTGTTTCCATTGTTTCCCTAACTATTTGTCATGAAGTGATGAGACTGGATGCCATGATATTAGTTTTCTGAATGTTGAGCTTTAAGCGAAGTTTTGCTCACTCTCCTCTTTCACTTTCATCAAGAGGCTCTTTAGTTCTTTGCTTTCTGCCATAAGGGTGGTGTCATCTGCGTATCTGATGTTAATGATATTTCTCCTGGTAATCTTGATTCCAGCTTGTGCTTCATCCAACCCAGAATTTCTCATGATATACTCTGCATATAAGTTAAATAAGCAGGGTGGCAATATACAGCCTTGACATACTCCTTTCCTGATTTGGAACAGTCTGTTGTTCCATGTCCAGTTCTAACTGTTGCTTCTTGACCTGCATACACATTTCTCAGGAGGCAGGTCAGGTGGTCTGATATTCCCATCTCTTGAAGAATTTTCCAGTTTGTTGTGATCCACACTGTCAAAGGCTTTGGCGTAGTCAGTACAGCAAAAATAGATATTTTTCTTTAATTCTGTTGCTTTTTCTATGATACAATGGATGTTGACAATTTGATCTCTGGTTTCTCTGCCTTTTCTAGATACAGCTGACCATGTGGAAGCTCACTGTTCATGTACTGTTGAAGCCTAGCTTGGAGAATTTTGAGCATTACTTTGCTAGATTGTGAGATGAGTGCAATTGTGTGGTAGTTTGAGCATTCTTTGGCATTGCCTTTTTTGGGGATTGGAATGAAAACTGACCTTTTTCAGTCCTGTGGCCACTGCTGAGTTTTCCAAATTTACTGGTGTATTGAGTGCAGCACGTTCACAGCATTGTCTTTTCGGATTTGAAATAGTTCAACTGGAATTCCATTGCCTCCACTAGCTTTGTTCATAATGATGCTTCCTAAGGCCCACTTGACTTTGCTTTCCAGGATGTCTGGCTCTAGGTGAGTGATCACACTATTGTGGTTATCTGGGTCATGAAGATCTTTTTCTGTATAGTTCTGTGTATTCTTGCCACAATATAATTTAAAATTGCTCTAATTTAAATTTAAAGTTGCTGTAATTTACATTTTTTATTATCAAAGAGAAAAATAATTTTTATATGCTTATTTAATCTTTTTATTTACTCTTGTTTGAACCTTCTGGTGGTGATTTGGTAATTTTTATTTTTTTATTTTTTTATATTTAAATTTTTATTTTTTAGTTTGTTTTGCTTTACAATACTGTATTCATTTTGCTATACATTGACATGAATCAGCCACAAGTGTACATGAGCTCCCAATCCCGACCCCCCCTCTCCCTCCTCACACCATCCCTCCTGCAACCTACTGCAGGATTCTTGCCTGAAAATTTTTATTTATTTCAAACGGTGCTCTGGAAACATCCTTGTACACATATTCTGTGTGACTAAGATATACGTACTAATAGAACTGATAGATACATGATATGCGTGTCCTTGACTTTATTGAATAATATACTCACTAATTTCCAATGCCATGGCAGTGTAGGAATGTTTCAGTTGCTCCATNTCCTCACACCATCCCTCCTGCAACCTACTGCAGGATTCTTGCCTGAAAATTTTTATTTATTTCAAACGGTGCTCTGGAAACATCCTTGTACACATATTCTGTGTGACTAAGATATACGTACTAATAGAACTGATAGATACATGATATGCGTGTCCTTGACTTTATTGAATAATATACTCACTAATTTCCAATGCCATGGCAGTGTAGGAATGTTTCAGTTGCTCCATTTTCTTTCTACCACTTTATATTACTACACTTTTAAATTATTAACCATTTACATATTATTTAAGTGTATCTAATTGTGATTTTAATTTGAATTTTTCTCTCTGCTATGAAGTTGAATTTTTTGTGCTGTTGGGCATTTTGGTTTTTATTTTTTGAAATTGACTATTTGTGTCTTTTTTTTCTGATTTTTTAAATGAGTCACATATTTTTTCTTCTTGATTTGTAAGAGTTCTTAATTTAATGTGAATAATAGCCTGAAATCAATTGTATGTGGCTAATATCCTCTTATACTTGTGCTTTATATTTTTAATTTACTTATTATTTAGTATCGCCTTTTGATGAACAAAAGTTTTATTTTTTAAAACTTTTTATATATTATTTCTTTCTATTTTTTTCTTATCTACATGTCTTTTTTCTTCTCTATTTGTCTATTTCTTCTTATATGTTATTAAGACAGTCTCTACCCTGAGATTATGAAGATATCCATCCACATTTTGTCTCAACATTTTTGAGTTTGACTTTCACACTTAGGTTTCAATCCACCTCATATTGATTTTTTGTATTATTTGAGTTGTGGTGTCTACTACTCTTTTGTAGTTGATTACTTTTGACTCTATACTAATGATTGCTCTTGGAAAATTATTTCCGGGAGTTTCATGAAACCTAAGAAATAGATGATTTCTTCTGCATTACATTTGCTTTTGCTTCTGCCAGGAACCTAAAGCTATACTGATATGGTCCAAACTTAAAATTACTCATGACTTGAGAGTTCCATGGACTTTCCAATGAAGAAAATCTAATCTTCATGTGAGTACCACCCCAAAGTCTCAGCGATGAGATTTTTTGTTTTCGTTTTCTTTTTAGTGTACACTCAACATGGAGGACATTTCACTATACTTCTTTGAGTTCTTTTAAAAGTTGTTGAGCTGGTTCATGTTTCTGTTTATGTCTGGTTTACATTTACTCTGAGGCTGTAGACCTTTTGCTGTCCAAAATCAGTGTGAATTTTACAGTTTAGTTGGAAGTTAAGAGGCTTAACATTTTTTGTGCTGTAGGCCCTTTGAAGTTTGTTGAAGCTTACACTCTGTTTTGAGAATATATTTTTAGTGTATTATAAAAAATACAAAAAGTACTTTATAAGAAGTACAAAAAGTATTTGAAAGTAAAGAAAAAAAATTTTCTTATCCAAGCTCATGGATGTTCTGTCCATAGAACTTTAAGAATTCTTGAGACTAGACTTTATTATTTTCTGTCACTTATATGTCATCAAACATCTTTGGAGCCAGCCCAAGGTTTTCAGGAACTGCAAATGACCTTTATGTGACTGTCACTTTTATACTCTGGTGCTCCAGAGAAAATTCTAGGTTCCTATCTCCTTTGATTTTTCCCTAGTGTGTTCTGTCTTGTTCAGCTTTTCTCTCATGTGTATATGTCATGATCATTATTAAAAAGACATGACCTATATCATCATGATATATGGAAAAATTGATTTAATGAACCTATCCTGCCATCCAAGAAATATGAGTAGTATACCCCATTATTTTATATTGAATCTTATTTTATATGAGAGAAATTTTTCTGGCTTAACAGTTTTAATCCCCTCTTAAATTCTGTTTCCTCCAAAATTTGAGAGATAATATATGTTAGGATATTCCTTAAAGAGAGTCTTGCTGTATATACATTATACATTATGCTTAAGGAAAAAAATGATTCCGAGGTAAAATAAAACTGGTAAATTATATATAATTTGCCTTTTACTTGGAAATTTTGTTAATGAGCACTAACATCGAAAGCCCTGAAATGTTCTACAGTGAAGATACTTGCTTAAACCATGTTATTTGATCATAGAATCTTTTCTTCATATACTTATTAGAATATCATTGGATTATATATATATATGCATATATATATTTAACTCTTTTGTATTACAGTATAGTTAGTTAGTTCAGTCGCTCAGTCGTGTCCAACTCTTTGCAACTCTTTGTTCCTGGAAAATTATTTCCAGGAGTTTCATGAAACCTAATAAATAAATGATTTCTTAGGTTAAGAAATAGATGATTCCATGACTTGCAGTACGCCTGACCTCCCTGTCCATCACCAACTCCTAGAGTTCACTCAGACTCATGTCCATCGAGTCAGTGATGCTATCCAGCCATCTCATTCTCTGTCATTCCCTTCTCCTCCTGCCCTCAATCCCTCCCAGCATCAGAGTCTTTTCAAATGAGTCAACTCTACATGAGGTGACCAAACTACTGGAGTTTCAGCTTTAGCATCATTCCCTCCAAAGAAATCCCAGGGCTGATCTCCTTCAGAATGGACTAGTTGGATCTCCTTGCAGTCCAAGGGACTCTCAAGAGTCTTCTCCAACACCGCAGTTCAAAAGCATCAATTCTTCGGTGCTCAGCTTTCTTCANTCCTTTTCCTATTTGGAACCAATCTGTTGTTCTATGTCCAGTTCTAACTGTTGCTTCCTGATCTGCATATATCTTTCACCAGTATTTTGTGCATGGATGTTTCAGTTCCTTGGTTAAGTTTATTCCTATGTATTTTATTCTTTTCATCCTATTGTAAATGGGTTTGCTTTGTCTGATGTACGTATGTATAAGATAATATACATTTATGTATCAGTTGCCTCATATCTTTTGGTTTCCATTTACAAGAAATATATTTTTTCATCCCTTCATTTTGAGCTTATATATGCCCTTAAATCAGGAATGAGTCTCTTGTAGTAGCATATGTATAGATACATCTTGTTTTTTTTTTTTTTTAATTTGCTCAACCACTCTGTACTTTTTTATTGGATAGTTTAATTCACTTTCATTTAAAGTGATTATTGATAGATGAGGATTTCCTAATGTCATCTTGTTGATATTTTGTGCGTGTTTTGTAGTTCTTTTACTTAGATGTTCTTCTCTTGCTGTCTTCCTTTTTGAATTGATGATTTTTCATAGCAGTATACTCTGATTCCCTTCTTTTTTTTCTTTGTGTGTCTACTATATGTTTTTGCTTTGTGGTTTCTTTAAGGCTTAAGTGAATTATTTTATAGATGTAACAGTCTGTCTTGAGCTGATAGCAACTTAATTTCAATCACATGCAAAAACTCTAAATACCCAGCTTCCAAATTTTGTGTGTTTGATGTCACAATTTAAATCTTTTATATTTTGTATCTATTAATAAATTATTGAAGTTATAGCTATTTTAGTATTCCTGTCTTTTAACTTTTATACTAGAGTTAAATATTTAATACCTCACTATAGTATTGGAGTATTCTGTATTTGAATGCACACTTACCTTTACTGACTTGTTTTATGTTTTTATGTTTGTGTTACTAATTCATGTCCTTTTAACTTGAAAAACTCCTTTCAGTGTTTCTTATAAAGCAGGTCAAATAGTGATGAGCTGTCTCAGTTTTTTGTCGGGAAACTCATTCTTTTTTGCTTCTAAAAGACAAGTTTGCCACCAAAGAAGCTGAGGTCCTCTGCAGAGCAGGCACTGGGAGGCATGATCATTGCTGCTTCATACCTGATGTTGATAGCCTTTGCCATTCTTCCTGTGCCAGGCCATCTTTATGCCTCTCGGCTTTGGTGATCTCTGAGTGAGATGAAATAAAGGACTATCCTTTGTGCAGTTCTCCCAAAATTTGATTCATAAGAATTGTTTATCATTTCAGTGCCCCCAAAGGGAAGCTGGCAGCTCACACTTTCGCAGGGAGAGGGACTATTTCAGACCAGAGTTTTCTCGGCATGACCAGTGTCACTTACGGGATGGGATAATGCAGACAAAATGAAGCTATCTTCCTTCCCATTTTGTGTGGTTATTCTGTTTTTATATTTTGGGTCCATGTGACGGAAGTTTCTTAAGTGGACTCTTGAGACTTCCCAAGGCTATTTTTGTTTCTGTGTCACTGTCTGATTGTTAATGGCTATTGGTAGATGGAAGCTAGGGTCTCCAACCCTATCATTTTGGTGATATTCCTCTGAATGAATTTTTTTTGCTTTTAATAGGTGTGTGCTATTTTCAATACCTTCTTGTAAGAGTTAAGCCAATCGAAAAATGAAACATCTGAAGATATTCTTCTATGTTTTCAATATCGATATTATAGTTGCTTTTTCAAAGACAACACTAGTTTTGTACATTATTTTGCTTATTTTAAATGTATATATTAACTACTCACTGAAATTTTTATTTTCTTTTAAAAAGACAATGCCACATCACAAGCTTTGGTTCGATTTGTTACTCCTGAGGAAGCTCTTAAGGTTATTCATGAAGATAAGATGACAAACACTGAAGGTGAGGGCTAAATCTAAATTGTATAGTAACCTATATAAACTGTATTTATATAGTGTGATGCCAGTGTTATATTTATATTTTTATTATTTTTTTAAATTTATTTATTTTAATTGGAGGCTAATTACTTTACAATATTGTATTGGTTTTGCCATACATCAACATGAATCCGCCACGGATGTACACGTGTTCCCCATCCTGAACCCCCCTCCCTCTTCCCTCCCCGTACCATCCCCCTGGGTCATCCCAGTGCACCAGCCCCAAGCATCCTGTATCCTGCATCAGACCTGGACTGGTGATTTGTTTCTTATATGATATTATACATGTTTCAATGCCATTCTCCCAAATCATCCCACCCTCTCCCTCTCCCACAGTCCAAAAGACTGTTCTATACATCTGTGTCTCTTTTGCTGTCTTGCATACAGGGTTATTGTTACCATCTTTCTAAATTCCATATATATATGTTAGTATACTGTATTGGTGTTTTTCTTTCTGGCTTACTTCACTCTATATAATA
>SJYA01002867.1:689589-774374 GCA_006410615.1 Neotragus moschatus
GCCATGCATCAACATGAATCCGCCACAGGTGTACACATGTTCCCCATCCTGAACCCCCCTCCCACCTCCCTCCCCGTACCATCCCCCTGGGTCATCCCAGTGCACCAGCCCCAAGCATCCTGTATCCTGCATCAGACCTGGACTGGTGATTTGTTTCTTATATGATATTATACATGTTTCAATGCCATTCTCCCAAATCATCCCACCCTCTCCCTCTCCCACAGTCCAAAAGACTGTTCTATACATCTGTGTCTCTTTTGCTGTCTTGCATACAGGGTTATTGTTACCATCTTTCTAAATTCCATATATATATGTTAGTATACTGTATTGGTGTTTTTCTTTCTGGCTTACTTCACTCTATATAATAATATTTTTATTTAAAAATAAGCCTAACTATCATTAATAGTTAACAATGACATATATAATATATGGATATAATATTTTAATAAATTTTATTAATAGTGTATTGTTAATTAAAATTTGATTCATAAGAATTGTTTATAATTTCAGAGATTTATGAATTTTAAAAATAAACAGTTTCTGTGTCCTTCATGTTAGGACTGACATGTGCTAGAAACTCTCCAGTTCATTAAGGACATGCTTCTTAGAATGAAAAGAGGAAGGACTGATGTTTTGGGATTGTAAAATCCAGAATTAAAAATTGTTCATTGAGATTCCATGAGATGTTAGCTCAGAAAGTGTTTCTGGTATCCTATGTGGAAAGAAGTAGAAAGAGATGGTTAAATATATGCATTTTATGTATGCTGTGTGCTTAGTTGCTCAGTCGTGTCCAACTCTTTTCGACCCAACGGACTGTAGCCTGCCAGGTTCCTCTGTCCCTGGGGATTCTCCAGGCAAGAATCCTGGAGTGGGCTGCCATGCCCTCCTCCAGGGGATCTTCCCAACCCAGGAATCAAACCCGGGTCTCCCACATTGCAGGTGGATTCTTTACCATCTGAGCCACAAGGGAAGCCCCATTCTATAGTGTTTCATATTTTTTCTCAGATTGTTCTTGTGGAGGACTCCACATTTATCAAAATATTTAATCTTAATTTTGGTTAATGTAAGCCCGGTTCATCACCTGTGCTTCTGACCAACTACTATATATTATTAGTGGTTTCAGTTTATACCCCTGCCTACCTAGGTTTTGATTAATTTGCTACAGTGGCTCACAGGACTCAGAGAAACATTTTACTTACTAGGTTACTGGTTTATTATGGAAGGATATAACACAGGAACAGCCAGATGGAATAGGGGCATAAGGCAAGATATGGAGGAAGGTCGCAAAGCTTCCACAGGTTATGGAGGAAGGGATGTTGTCTCCAAGCATGCCAGTCCCCCCAGATCTCCATATATTCACCAACCGAGATCCCTGTTCAGTTGAATTTTTGTGGAGTCTTCCTCATATGGGCAGGATTGATTAAATCATGAGCAGAGATTGTTGATTCACCCTCCAGCCCCTCTCCCCTCCCCAAGGGTCAGAAGTTGATAGTGGGACTGAAAATTCCAACTCTGTTATCAAAAGATTGGTTTTCCTGAGTCCCCATCCTTATCTGGGGTCCAAAAATCACCTCATTAGTATAAAAAATGACATTTTAATTGCTCTCATTGGTTAGGAAATTGCAAGAGTTTTAGCATCTTTGTGACCAAATATATATTGCTTATTCTAAATCACGAGAGCTTCCCTGATGGCTCAGTTGGTAAAGAATCCACCTGCAATGCAAGAGGTCCCGGTTCAATTCGTGGGTCAGGAAAATATGCTGGAGAAGGGATAGGCTACCCATTCCAGTATTCTTAGGCCTCCCTTGTGGCTCAGCTGGTAAAGAATCTTCCTGCAATGTGGGAGACCTGGGTTCAGTTCCTGGGTTGGGAAGATCCCCTGGAGAAGGGAAAGGCTACCCACTCCAGTATTCTATCCTGGAGAATTTGTGACTCTCTGGGTCACAAAGAGTTGGACACAACTGAGTGACTTTCAGTTTCACTCTCATTCTAAATCATAATATCCGAGCAGTGTATGACAAATGAATACTGTGGGACAAAAGTATCTTCAGTATTTTGAGTAACATCAATTTGTTTGTATGGCTTTTAAGAATTAAGAAAACTGTTGAATAAGGACAGATTTGAACTGAATATTGAAGGATGTATTTGTATATGAAATGTGAGGAGGAAATTTAAGAAAGAACAGAATGAGTCAAATAGTGTGGTGAAATAACACAAAATATGGGAAAAATAGATTACTTTGAATTCAGCATAGGAAAAATCCAGAAATATAAACATAATTGGTTAAAGCTTGAAATGATCGAGGTGCAGTCAAGAAGCATCTTGAATTTCAGGCTCAAAAGTGTGAACTTCATTACTGCTTAGTCTCTGGTCCTATATAAATGTGATTGGTAATGTTATGTTGCCAGATCTTTTGCTTGAAAATTTGAGTCTGAGTGTGCTCTGCAGAATTATCTGGGTACAGGAGGAATATGGAAACGATTGTCCTAAACAAATAAACTGTCAAATAGTTCTCCAGAAAAGAGAAGTTTATTTGGATCAGCAGATTCAAGGTCTGTAACCATTATGAACTATGTGCAAGTTCCCCCAAGTTCCCTCAAGGCATACACTTTCATGTAAGCGAAAAGAAGTTCGGAGACCTACGGTAAACAAGGTCTTCCCAGGTGGCGCTAGTGGTCAAGACTAGAATGGTACAAGGTTATTTATTCTGTCACTAGGGAATGGTTGGTGGTCTTTTTATCAGATTTGTTGAGAGAAAATTTAAATACAATAAAATCCACTCATTTAAGTATACAGGTCAATGATTTGACAGCCTTTAACCACTATCTTAAACAGGGCATAGATACTCTTTGCAGAAAGTTAGTTCATGTCTTTTGTGTTAGCTATCACTTCACCCCACACCCTTCATATCCACAGATATCATTTCACCATCTTAAAATTTTAAGTAAGTGGAATCCTTTTGTGTCCAGTTTCTCGAAGTCTGAGAAAGAGATCTGTGAGATTCATCCATGTGGCTGAATATCTTAGTAGTTTCAATGTTGAATATATCAGCCGTTTGTTCATTTTACTGCTCAATAGTATTCCTTAGCATAAGTGCTGTATAGCCATTGACAGAAACTTTGGGTTTTCTAATTTTGAGCTATCATAAAGCTGTTACGAATAATTACACGTAAGTCTCTTATGGACATATTTTTATTTATCTTGGATAAATACATAGAAGTGGAGTGCTGAGTCACACAATAAGTGTATACTTAACTTTTATAAGAAACTGCCAAACTGTTTCCCAAAAATTATTGACAGTTCCACCAGCAACACAGGAGTTACAGTTGTACTGTACCTGCATACTCAGTCATTAGTTGTATCTGACTCTGTAACCCCATAGACTGTGGCCCGCTAGGTTCCTTTGTCTGTGGGATTTTTCAGGAAAGAATACTGCAGTGGATTGCCATTTCCTCCTCTAGGGGATCTTCCCATCCCAAGAATCAAACCCTTGTTTCCTGTGTCTCTGGCATTGGCAGGTGGATTCTTCACCACTGAGCCAACTGGGAAGCCTATAGCTATACTGTATTCTCGCTAATACTGACTTTGCCAATTTTTAAAATTTTTGACAGTCTAGTGATTTTGAAGTTGTACTGCACTGTGGATTAAATATGCACTTTTCTGGTGATTAATGACGTGGAGCATCTTTTTACATGCTTGTTAGTTATTTGTGTGTTATCTATTGGAAAAGCCCAGTCTTATGCCCATGTTTTATTGGATTGTTTTCCTGTTGTAAATTTTCTCCACACATTCCATATGTAAGTCATTTGTCAGATACATATCTGTTTCCTCCCTCTCTTGCTCATGTTTTCATTTATTGTAATAGCTTATTGAGGCAAGAGAAATGGTTTGATATTGGTGAAGTCAAATTTATTTTTTCAATGTTTCTCTCTCTCTCCCTTCCTTCTTTCCTGCCTGTTTTTTTGTTTAATTTTTTAAAGTGTATTTATTTTTAACTGGAGGATAATTGCTTTACAGTGTTGTGTTGGTTTCTGCTGTACATCAACATTAATCAGCCCTAAGTATACATATGTCTCCTCCCTCTTGAGCCTCCCTCCAACATCCCAGCCCATCCCACCCATCTAAGTTGTCACAAAACACCAGGTTTGAGCTCCCTGTGTCATACAGCAAATTTTTACTAGCTATCTGTTTTACATATGGTAATGTTTATGTTTCAATACTATTTAAAAGACATTTGCTCCTTGGACAAAAAGCTATGACCAACCTAGACAGCATATTAAAAAGCAGAGACATTACTAACAAAGTTCCATCTATTCAAAACTATGGTTTCTCCCGTAGTCATGTATGGATGTGAGTGTTGGACTATAAAGAGAGCTGAGTGCTAAAGAATTGATGCCTTTGAACTGTGGTGTTGGAGAAGACTCTTGAGAGTCCCTTGGACTGCAAGGAGATCCAACCAGTCCATCCTAAAGGGGATCAGTCCTGGGTGTTCATTGGAAGGACTGATGCTGAAGCTGAAACTCCAATACTTTGGCCACTTGATGTGCGAAACCAACTCACTGGAAAAGATCCTGATTCTGGGAAAGATTGAAGGTGGGAGGAGAAGGGGATAACAGAGGATGAGATGGTTGGATGGAATCATTGACCCAATGGACATGAGTTTGAGTAGGCTCCGGGAGGTGGTGATGGACAGGGAAGCCTGGCATGCTGCAGTCCATGGGGTTGCAAAGAGTCAGACACAACTGAGTGACTGAACTGAGCAGAACTACTCTCCCAATTGCCTGCTTGTTTTTTAAACTATTTCTTCTATTATGTCCTGTCCTATCTTGTTTCCTATGAGAAATACAACAGTTATTCACACCATGTCCTCTATATGTAATTTGTCCTTTTGTATCTGGCTGCTTTAAAGATTTCCTCTTTAATTGGTTTTCTCTCTTTTATTGATGTTATAGTTCTCTTTCTCTTTTTGTATTGTGTGAGATTTGTTGAGCTTCTTGGATGTGTGAATTGATGTTTCTCATGAGATTTTGAAATTTTTTTGGCTGTTATTTCTTCAAATATTTTTCTCTCCAAATTTTCCTCTCTTCTCCTTCCAGACCCTCAACTTCCCCTATGCTGGACTTTGATTATGTTTGATTTTTTCCCTAGAATTCCTTGAGGATCTGTTCTTTTTTCTTCATTTTTATTTATTTTCTTTAGATTGGATAATTTCTATCAATCTGCCCATTCATTCTTTACTCAGGGAAAGGTCTTTTCCTAAGTTCCCCCACTGCCAGTGTATAACAAAACTAAAAGGATCTTTGTTTTTCATTAAAAAAAAAGTTAACAGTACTTTCTGTTCATCACACAGAAGCTTTGCAAGGAGAAGAAATTATTTCTAAACTTATGAGCACTGGCTTATTCTACATTTTGGAAGAAAACCAGGATATTAAAAGGGGTAATGGAATGTGAGAAAAAAATTTGTGTTTGGCTAAGAGTTTTTCCTCAGAGAACTGACTTCAGATAAAGGCATGATACAATAATTTCAGTGATGGATGTAAAGGAATTACATATTAAAAGCAGAAGAGAAGGAAGAATGGTAGTGATAAGACCTTAAATTATAGGGCTTGTGTGAATAAACTGTGTAAGGATCTAATTCATTGAGTGAAGAGTTGGCAGTTAATGAACATAAACAACCCTTTGCCCACACAATCAGACCATCCATATTTTTTCTCAAATGGAAGTTTCATGTTGCATTCTCAACAAACCTCAACTCTGGTTAGCTCCAGAAGGACCTTACTCTTATGCATCGATTCTGAGCAAGGATGTTGGAGTTGGGCTGATTTTTAGAGAGAATGAGTGTCCTGCCTGAGTTTAATTCTGGAAATACCTGATTTTGTATGCATGGGCTTTACAAGGTAGAGCTCTATCAACTTAATGTTTGACTAAAACTGTTAATTCATGGTATCATGGAGTTGTAGGTGAAAATGATCTTCTATAACACCCTGCCATCTGGTTCATGTATTCAGTGAGAAATCTAAGGTTAGAGATTGATTAGTTTTATCTTAAAAATCACAGTTATCAGTCAGTTAAGCTGATAAATGAATGAGCAGAGACAGCAAGTTTAGTGACCTAAGTATATCTATCGTGTGTGTAACATGAAAAAGAAGCAGAAAGGAAAGTTGTACCTCATACCCTTAGTATTAGGATAAAGCATTAATAAAAACGCACAGGTTCTTGTTCTTTCTTGTGCTGCTTGTAGTGCCATGTCTTTTGCAGACTTTTAGTGCAAACTCTAACTTCACAATATTTCCTTTTCCCCACTTTACCTATGTAAAATGTTAACCCTAAACCATGGAGTGCTCTGGAAAGTAATGAACAACTCATCTGGTAGGTTGAGAATGGCACGTGTAGAAAAATGTTAAGTGAGTCATTGCCCTTCTTGTTTCCTCCACATTTAATGAAGCAAAACAAATGCTGTGACTATAAGAAAAACTGCCTGCTTGTTAAATGTATATTAAAACCCAATTTTTAGAGGGCTGGACAACATGCCTGTATGAGGATATTTGGATAAGAGATCAATATGTAATTTTTACCAGCTTGGGTTTTTTTTTTTTTTCTTTTTTGGTCCTCTGAGTGTTACAGAGTTGAAAATATATATCTGTGTATGAAATAAAGAGGAAAAATAAAATATAACAAAAAAAAATAGTCACGCCAAGTATGTGTGTTCACCATGGTCAAAGCAAAGTAAAATACATTAGGATATCAGCGCTGCTCTCTTGAAGGAACATTCGAACTTCACAAATAAGTGACATGAAACTTCTGAGATGTCCCTGAGACTTTTAGAAACACTTCTCTTCATTTCACTTCATTTTTAAATATAAAAACAACCTTCATGGTATGGTGTATACTCCCAAGCCAGAGAGAAATAGTTTAAGTCCCAGCTCTCCCACCTCTCAGCTCTGCGCTATGCAACACTTGATGTAACAACTTCTCTAAGCTTTGATTTCCTCATGTATGAAATCAAGACAAGAACCTATTTCAACTGATTGTTGTGAAGATTAAATAAAATGTGGCATTAAAAGTGCTTAGCATAGCCCCATGTTTGGTACATACATTTAGTGCTCAAAAATGTCAAAAAATATGTATTTTTTTCCTCTAGTGACTGTTATTCTGCATATAGGATATGATCATATATGGGATAGACACATTGATAAATGAAACCTATGCCATTTTGACAGATAATATATACTTGGAGGAGGAGATTTTGAGATTTCATTTAAAGATATTTAAAAGACTTCAGTTTATATGAAGCTGTCGAAAATATTTACCATCTCTATGTGTTGATACTATGTGTTGTGAAACAAAAGGCGCAGACTGGAGGCAACAGCATTGCTTCTGTGTTCCTCAAGGTCAACTGAAATGAGAACATCAGTCTGTTCTCATTGAGGCCCCAAGCCCATTTTGTGTCTTGCATTTAAGATCAGTGATTGCAGCTGTAATCCAGCTCAACAGGGTCCTTAGAGGCCTCAGGACTGCAAGTAAGCACTTTGGTGGAGCTTCATGGACAACTTTGCTGTGCTTCTGCAACCTTCAGTTGATTTGGGACATGCCAGGATTAGAATCACTGAGGCACATCAGACTGAGTGGATTTTATGATGAGTACAACTTGAATGCCACAGTGAGAACATCAATCACTCTTCGCATGAGACTTCAATTTTCAGAAATGGAAGGTAGAAAATGAGGTTATTATGAGGATGATGGGGACCTGCTTTTATTTATTTATTTTTCAGCAGGAGAAACCATGCTGAATTTAAGGAAGATCTTCAATGCATGAGTGGCTGGATATTATTTACACTGGAACATGTGGTGTCTCTTTGAGAGGAGAATTTAAAATACATGTCAAAGTCACTTCTTAAGTGATTCAAGGTCTATGTAGAAACAAATGGATTAACTGATTTTCCGCCTTTTTTCTTTCTTTTTTCATGATGCCATGGAACACTTCAACTTTTAAATTTTCTTAAAGTTTTGTTCTCACTTCTTAGGTTTATTTTTGTTACATTTTATGTTATAAATGATCATTTTATTTTAGTTTTCAGATGATTGGAAGGTTCATTCTATAACTCTCTGACATTTATCAATCTGTTGCTTGAAGTTGGAGTGTTAGTGCTAGTAAAGCAGAATACTTTGTACATTCTGAACATCAAGCTTTACTATTTTGTATATAACTGCAAACTGATGTCCTCTCTCTGCTGCATCTGTAGAGCTGAATAAAGGCCTTTATTTTGGCTACCCGTGCCGACGTGAAAGCTGTGCTTTAGTAAACATCCCAGTTCCATGTGTCAACAAAATGATTGCACACATTGAAGATGTGGAGTCTAAAATACAAGAGCATCTGAAACGGGTAAGTCATATCTAACATGCTGAAATTTTTGTATAGTGTCTATCAGTTTCCCTGGTGGCTCAGTGGTAAAGAATCCACCTACCAAGCAATTAATGCCCATTCAATCCCTGGGTCAGGAAGATCCCCGGAGAAGGAAATGGCTACCCACTGTAGTATTTGCCTGGGAAATCCCCTGGGCTGAGGAGCCTGGCGAGCTACAGTCCATGAGGTCATGAATGAGTCAGACATGACTGGTGACTAACGAACAACATAGGGCCTATAAGGGTCTGTTACCTCAAGAACCCCGGGAGTTATTTATTTATTTTTAATGATTCTTGATTTCTTTATAGAATCTTTGCTCAGTTGCACAATTTACTAATCTGGACATGTTTTTGATAGTGTCACTTCAGAAGGGCAAAATGACCTTATTAAATAGATTTTTTTTTCTCCTGCATGTTTGTTTTTTATCCAGCGGCAATCATGCTAAGTAGTAATTTCCGTAAGCCAACTTGACTAGTAAATTAAATAGTATTTACATCCTTTTCAGGGACACTAAACTGATTAGGTGTTTAGATAAGTAACTTGGTGTATAAAAGGACAGAATGCCCTTTCTAATGAGTTATTTAGTTCTAAAGAAATACTTAACAGGTCTGTTAAAAGAGAATACAATGATTCTTTGTCTTTTTAATGTTAAAATGTGCCTTTATTATTCTGAAGGGAGTTAATCTTGAAGTTACTATAACTATTTGTTATTTTCAAAGGATAATTTAGGAATGATTAAAAACCTTCTCATACCTTTTATTCATATTACGTTTCTAAGTAATTAATTGGAAAAGACCCTGATGCTGGGAGGGATTGGAGGCAGGAGGAGAAGGGGACAACAGAGAATGAGATGGCTGGATGGCATCACTGACTCAATGGACATGAGTTTGGGTAAACTCTGGGAGTTGATATGGACAGGGAGGCCTGGTGTGCTGCGATTCATGGGATCGCAGAGTCGGACACGACTGAACGACTGAACTGAAGTAAGTAATACACAACTACACTGCCTAGATAGGAAGAAAAGTTTGCCAGAAATCTATGCTATTTCTTTTCCTTGATCATTGTTACTGTTTCTGGCTCTGAGAGAGTTCCAGTGGGCCCCCGTCATGCTTGATCTAAGGTGCTGTTGCCTTTCAGAGGAGTTAGAGTGCAGAATTTAAGATCACGGTCCTAAGAGCCGAAACTTCTGTGAATTTAGATGAAAATGGTGATAATGATACTATGTTAGATAACATGTGACATGCACTCAATATATATTGACTATGTGTTGTTATTTTTATAACATTATTTATATCATTCTATGTTAGTATTTATATCTGTTGCTGCTTGGTTCCCCCAAACTAGAACACGCCTTCAGAAAATGCTTTGCAGGTCATCTGTCTGATGGTGGCCTGGGCCTTGAAGAGTATAAGTAGACAGAAGAGAATTAATATTAATTAATATGATATGCTGGGACTTCCCAGGTGGCTCAGTGGTAAAAGAATCCACTTGCCAATGCAGGAGACTTAAGAGACTTGAGTTCAGTCCCTGGGTTGGGAAGGTCACCTGGAGGAGAGATTGGTAACCCACTCCAGTATTCTTACCTGGAAAATCCGTGGACAGAGAGTTTGACGGGCCATAGTCCATGGGGTTGCAGAGAGTTGGAAACAGCTGAGCACAGACAGATAGAACACTTCACAAGTGTTTTAATTAACAATTATGTATGTTGCTGACATGATGAAAATAGATTGATAGGTGTATATGAATAGTCAAAGGCCCCAACCTTTGGCCTCATACTGATAACTCCTGTCGATCAACAGTGGTATTAGATTAGAAGTACTATGCACCATAAATGTAATGTGCTTGAATCATCCCCAAACCATCCCCCAAGCCTGGTTTGTGGAAAAATTGTCTTCCGTGGAACCTGTCCCTGGTACCAAAAAGGCTGGGGCCACTGCTATAATATAACTGAGAACTACTGTTGAATAGTTACTGTTCTGTCTAACTGATAGATGGAGAAATAATAATTTTAAATAGTTTAGAATCTTATTTATGGTCATGAAACAGAGTTGGGATTCGATCACACTCCCCCTGTTACCAAAGCCTATGTTCATTACCCATTCCTGCTCGGGATTCTGAGCATTAGCTAACTGTTAAAAACAATGGTTAATGGGCTAGTTAAAAAATGACCTTGTGAATGCCTGCTTAGTTACTTCAGTTGTGTCCGACTCTGTGACCCGATGATCTGTAGCCCGCCAGGCTCCTCTGTCCATGGGATTCTCCAGGCAAGAATACTGGAGTGGGCCGTCATGCCCTCTTCCAGGGGATCTTCCTGACCCAGGGATCAAACCTAGATCTCCTGCAGGCAGATGCTTTACTGCTGAGCCACCAGGGAAGCCCAAAAAATGACCTCAGGTAAAGTAATTCACAAAATAAGCTAAGTATTTTACAGCTTATCTTAAGGAAATTGAAAAAAAAGCAGCCTTTTTCTGTAGATATATTATGTAAATAAGCCAGCTGCCATAAGTTTCCCCTTCCATTTATAGATGTTTAAATGTAATTCTGAATCTTGAAAAGAAAATTCCTCAAAGTAGAGTTACTGTGAACATTTTACCTACATTTATTTTTTATAAGAGTGAGAAAACATTGGAAAATGATGGAAATAATCACCTGGATATCTTTCCATACAAATAAGAGGTTTTGATTTGCTTTTCTTCTACCTTATATGCCCACACTGCCTAGACTAGAGATGATTTTATTTAATTTGAAATTATCTCTACTCAGTTGAAAGTTTCTTTTTCATTTAATCAATACAAGTCATTAAGATGCTACCATAATTTAAAAGAATGGCTCAGAGAGAAACTTTTAGAAATCATTCTTTAAATACAAAAAATTCATTGTATATAAGTAATAACTTTATCATTAATGGCAATAATAATATAGCTAATATTTACTAAGTGTTTACTGCATATCACAGGCTGTATTAAACACTTAATATACATAATTTTTGAATCATTATGGAAATCTTGTGAGGTAGAAACTGCCAATATCCCCAATTAGGGATGAGGAAAATGATTCCAAAAATTGATTTCTCCTTTCTCCCGGAGCCAGTATCCAGACCAGATGTGTCTCAGACCTAGGAACATCGTATTCACTACTATACTAAATAATCTCTCTGCTTAAGAGTATATCAACTGTGAGGACCCAATAACATGAATGTTAAAAGACTTATAATTGGAAAACCTTGCTTTACTTATACCATTTTGTAACTTTTTAATTCTGAAACCCTTGTATTTGATCATCTCATCCTCTTGATCAAATACTTTGAGTTCTTTCATTCTGTTAATTCTGTTTCATTTGAAACTTCAAACCTCAGATCACTGTTTCCCATTCTATCATACCAATATTTTTACTTCCTTGCCTAATCAGTTCATCTCTTAAAACACTCACCAATAGATATATTTAATCCTTTACTTCTTTATCTTGCCTTCCTTTTAGTCTGACAAAGTGCCAAATCTGATGAGCTCTTGATAATCGTCCGCCATCTTCACTTCTACATCCAGGCTTCTGAATGGTGATGGAGAACATTACATTAATAATCCATATTTGAGATTTTATGCATTCATGGTCTCCAACCTCAATGGTACCTTTAATAGTGCCCTGAAATCATTCTATTTGTCAATCTGAACTTTCTCTAGTATTCTTTGGTGGCTTCTCCAGTCCTCTCTTTTGTGTAGGCTTCCAAATCCTCCTCCTCACTACTCTTTCATCTCTTACCCCTCAAAGAAAACGGGAGGCAAAATAACAAATGCCTCAGACCCCTTTATCTCACCTATGAACATTCTTGAATTCCACAAACATAATCTCTTTGTCCTTCTGTGGAATGTTTCCCCGTTCATCACAATGACTCCCCCTTTACCTGCATTCCGTCTTCCCTCTTTGTAAGGATCTTGTTCCATCAGGCATTTTTCTCACCATCCTATCTTCCAAATCCCCTTTTTTTCTTAACTCACTCCTATCAACATTTAAAATATTGATTTTTCTTGTTTTCAGGAATTTTTTTTTATTCCATACATACTCTGAAATATATCCATCCCCTTTTCAGTTTCTCTTCTCATTACTCTTAACATCTGAAAAGAGTTGCCTAAATTTAGTATATTTGATTCCTCCCCTCCCAAATACTCATTCATTCATTGCAGTCTGTATTTGGCCCCCATTATTCTAATGAAAATATCTTCAGAAAAGCAATCTGTTTTTTCAGTTATCTGTTGCTTCATGCATGCGTGTACACACACACACATACCAAAACTTTGTGGCTAGAACAAGACATTTATGGTTTTAACAGTTATACTTAAACTTTTGAGACATTTTACATCTAGGACACATGTATGTACTTGAAGCCAAAGATAAGATAATGGTGGATTAAAAATGTCTACCCTCCTCCTTTCCACCTCCTTACTTTAACAGACAGTCTATTCTCTCAACCTTTAAACATAGATTTGGACTTATGACTTGTTTTAAACAACAAATTTATCAGAAGAAGTGTCATACAGCTTCTAAGAAAAGTCTCAAGAGGCCTCGAAGCTTCTGCCTTCGCTCTTCTGCTGCCATAAGTTCACCAGGGAAAGAAGCATAATCTAGCCTCCTTGAAGATGAATGACCAAGTAGAGGGACAGGCCCAACCTACAGCAGTCACAAACCACCACTTGTGAGTGAGGGTGTCTTGAACTACCTATCCTAGTCAAGGTGTCCAGATGACTGCATTAGTTTAAGGTCGTATTAGTGACCAAAAAATCACACAACTGAGCTCATCATACANATTACCAATTAGAATTTTTCTATTTTAATTTCTTAAATAGTACCATTAATATGTATAGTAAGTGTCACTATAGACAGTTTAAATTCAGTATAAAAACATCACCTAAAATTTGTTTGACTAATGATAAGTACAGTCCTTCTTTATTAATTGATTGCTTCTTTTCCATTATAAAGGAACAGAACTTCTTTCACAGAAGACCTGAAAAAAGATCTGAGTGTTGCTACCCTAGTGAAAGAGCCCAAACTAGAAGAATTGAGAGGTAAAATTGTACCTCATACTACATAAGCAGAGTTACATTTAAAAGCTAATTAGCTTTTCATTTATGTATTTCCGATATTCACAAGAATCATGTATGAGTTTCATAATTCTTATGAGTGTCCAACAGAAGTAAGAGCCTTCTGTACTGTTTGATTAAATACTTATTCAACAAATATTTATTAATTACTGTAATCTGCTATATACTGCTCTAGGTCCTTCCCTGTCTACTTCTCAGGAAGCAAATGGTAATCTAGTACTGTCCATTAGGACTTTCTGTAATAATAGAAATATGTTTTGTCTCATTGTCCAGTAGGGTAACTACTAGCCACATGTAGCTGCAAGCACTTAAAATATGGTGACACTGAGGAATTTAAATGTTAAGTTTAACTTTAACTTGCATTTAAATGTAAATTAATCACATGTGGTTCATGGCTACCNGCGAATGGTAATCCAGTACTGTCCATTAGGACTTTCTGTAATAATAGAAATATGTTTTGTCTCATTGTCCAGTAGGGTAACTACTAGCCACATGTAGCTGCAAGCACTTAAAATATGGTGACACTGAGGAATTTAAATGTTAAGTTTAACTTTAACTTGCATTTAAATGTAAATTAATCACATGTGGTTCATGGCTACCATATTGGACATTACAGCTCATATATATATATATATATATATAGTTCAGTTCAGTTCAGTCACTCAGCTGTATCTGGCTCTTTGTGACCCCATGAACCACAGAACACCAGGCCTCCCTGTCCATACCAACTCCTGGAGTCCACCCAAACCCATGTCCATTGAGTCAGTGATGCCATCCAACCATCTCATCCTCTGTCATCCCCTTCTCCTCCTGCCCTCAATCTTTCTCAGCATCAGGGTCTTTTCCAATGAGTCAGCTCTTCACATCATTTGGCCAAAGTGTTAGAGTTTCAGCTTCAACATCAGTCCTTCCAATGAATACCCAGGACTGATCTCCTTTAGGATGGACTGGTTGGATTTCCTTGCAGTCCAAGGGACTCTCAAGAGTCTTCTCCCACCATAGCTCAAAAGCATCAATTCTTCGGCACTCAGCTTTCTTCACAGTCCATCTCTCATCACATCCATACGGAAAAACCATAGCCTTGAAGACTAACCTTCTAGTCACAATTTCCAAATAGAAATGTATAAAAATTTTATACTGATGTAAAAATTTGTATTAAAATTATTTCAACATATTTGAATATATCTTTCGCATTATTTTAAACACTTCCTCCTACTTTTGCAAAAAACTTTGTTAAATGCCTTCCTTTAGTGAAGGATAACTAATAAACTCAAGACTCTGTAAAAGCATGAATATTTTGTATTTGTCTTTTATAATTAAAGTGAAAATCTGATTCAATTATTTCTTAATTTTTCAGTGGCAAATACTAGGAGAAAATATCAATGTATTAATGGTCACAATAACAAACTAATTCCAATTATGTTTATTATAAACATGTATATTTGACTCTAAAACACAAGACAGTATCAGGATGAGGAAGATTTATTGTAATTAAGTTGTTTCTACTGATAAAAATGGTACTTGGCTCAATAGGTAATGAATCCACCTTCAAGGCAGGGGTATGCAGGAGATGTGGGTTTGATCCCTGAGGTGGGAAGATCCGCTAGAGGAGTGCATGGCAACTCTCTCCAGTATTCTTGCCTGGAGAAAACTATGGACAGAGGAGCATGAGTCTTTCCATAGCGTTGCAAAAAGTCAGACATGGATGAAACGCCTGAGCACACCCACACCGTAATAAAATGCAGGTGGATGCTCACTTATTCAATATGAAACAGTAAAACTAATTGAGATGGTATTCTGGAAAAAAGTCCAGAGAGGTGTTAAATAGAATTAGAGACACCTTAAGTTATATACATAGCATTTGTTTTAGACTGCTATTGTAGAAACAGTATAAAAGACATCTTACACAAATGTAATGGACACCTTTGGTAAAAACACATATATATCCAATCAGAAGTGCTTTGATTTTAAGTGGCATTAACTCCATCATATCTTTCCAACTGAAGCCCTGTTATAGAAATTGAATGAATGTTAAGTTGATTGGAGACCAGTGCTTAATGTGTATGTTGTAATAAAAAACAGACCGTTTAAAGAAGATAAAGTGTCTAAGATATTGTGGAATTTGAAAAATAAAAACAACAGACCACATAAATAGAGCCCAAATAAAAGAAAGGCTGGAAAAAAGTTAATTGTGTGCATTACAATAAAAAAACCTGTTTCTCAGGAATTCTTTTTAGGCATATGCTGAATTTCTTTAACAAGCCTACTAGGTTAGAAATAAAAACTGTGAGTGGTGAGCTTGTACTAATAACCATTATGTAATACTACTTTTCAGCAAAAAAAAAATAATGTCTTTATTGTCCAAAAGAAAGAGAAAACAAAATAAAAGAAAGTTTACTGTTAGTTGCTTTTCTTCTTGATCCAGTTTCACTGTTTTTCCTCCAGCCTTAGCTCTTTAGACGCTTTGCCCTTTTTGACACTCTGTGTTTGTTTATATCTTTTTGTCATGTCACATTTTGGCAAAAGCCACTGTTTACAAGTATAAATCTCACCAGAATGAGAGTCATATTCATCTTTCTTACTGACCAACCTCCAGGGAGAGAGCATATTGTCTAGAATGTAACAGGCTCTCTACCCATTTCTTGCATAAATAGATGAATGAATACCCATGTTAATAATTTTGTTAACATTAAACCTTATCATTCCAGAGCTGTGAAGCAGGAGTCCCAAATGTTTCTCATAAAGGAGTTAATTTGTATTATAACTGAATAAATAGAATTTGTAAACGATGATGAATTTCTGGCAAGCCTAACTAGGGATGTTATTATCTGATAAGACAAAGAATATAAAGTGTCTTGTTCCTAAGAACCATCAGAATTTTCAGTATTTATCTGATATAGTCATTATGGTTCACTTTTCCCATAGAGTGGGAGGAAACAGAAGCATAGTTTCAAAATAAAGCTCTATAATACAGCTTGTGAATGAAACGTGTTTTTTCACTCAAAAATATTATGTGTGAAGCTCTTGGTTGAGACTTATTCTGATTGTCTTATAAAATATTCATTTCAAAATCTGTCTTCAAAGGTTATAATTAATGTTATGATTGTATTATAGTGAAACTTGTCTTTACAAGGCTCATTTATTTTTCTAAAATTCTCTTGGTAAATATATAAATATTAAAAGATAGCGATACAATTGGTTCCTCAGCTCCCCGCCCCCCACTACCATCCAGCTTACAGGCTGATTTATTAGCAAATATGAATACGTATTTCCCTTTTAAGATGAAAAGTGTCCTGAATTGAAGCAGGAAATGGAAACACTGCTATCAGAGGCCATCCATCTCATTAAAAGTCTGGAGACCGATCGGGCAGAAGCTGAAGAAGCTTTACAACGACAAAAATCAAGAAAGAAAAGGATTACCACACAAATTGATTCTTGGTCAATCTGGAAACTTCAAGAAATCCCATTAGCTGTGCAGAACGGTAATAATCAGGATTCTTCATATTGTCATTTAGTTTATTGGAGAGGCATGGATGATTAATTGAGCTCTGAATTAAAAAATTACTTGTGCTTAAAGTTACCATATTATATTGCTTGCAAACCAGTGTATATTTGAAACACACTATTAATGATAATGCTGTGTTTGCAGACATAAATTGGGACTTCACTGAACAAAACTGGACCTGCTTTCACTGGTATTTGTTGGAAATTCCTTTGAATTTATGGTACCCAAGGAGCATGCAAACATTTGGCACATATTTCCTGTAATGACTATAATATTTCAGTTACTAGAAATTTAAAGTGATTGCCAGTTGGTGGCATCAGCTACATATTTAAATCTAGGAAAATGAGAGAATTCCAAGTGATATATTAGGAACTACATGCATCTTCTTTTGTGAATTCAATGGTAAATTCACATTGGGAACTTCTAGCAGGCAAAGAAACCTAGGAGGTTTCCAAAAGTCATGTAAATAACACATGATTAAAAGGGAAAACTCTATCTTTTAGATTACAGAAGGAGGGACATGTGATCAAGTGTTAAATAATCTAAAGTTTTTGGATTTTTCATTTTCAAATGCGGTATTTATCAAGCATACCAGACTACCTGATCCTTCTGAGGCTGGAAGCTTTTCTATGTTATCATAGGGTAACAGTTTTAATTCAGGGTCCATGTGCTTTATAAATGGGTGACATTAGGATTTGTATATAACCCATGATTTAAACCAAAACACCTTTGAGAGAAAAAAAAGATGATATTAGTTACTGCTGTTAGTCACATTCTTCAGGAATATAAGTAGCATGTCTAAATCACAAATGAGTGTGACAAGAAACTATCTTTATCCAAAGGAGAGGGTGATGGGCTACTGTTCTTTCTTCTGATGACTCTTCTTGATACTGAGCTGTTTGTATTTTCCTTAGAAGTCAGTTAGACTTCAACTGCTTTTGCTGCCTCTGTTAGGATTCTTGAAGTTATACTGGTTATAGACCAGTGAATTAGACCATTACTAATTTCTTAGCTTGAGTTTGATATCTAAATCTTTATAAGTTTTAAATATGGGTTTTTATTTCTTTGAAGTCATTATTTTTCTACTCAGAGTCCAGATAATGAGTTTTCTATTCATGTGTATTTAAGTCCAAAATTGTTAACATATTTTTTATAGCAATTTAATTTATTTACTGGTTTTGAATCTCTTTTCTCTTTCTCCTTGAGTCAGTTTTCATCATTTGAGCCTTCTAAATAATTTGTCCATTTCACTGTAATTGTCTTATTTGCTTGCCCAATCTTGTTGCTAATAACTATTTTGATATTTATGATAGCAGTAAAGATGACATATCTTTCTTACTTGATTTTGGTAATTTGTGCTTTCTCACTCTCTTTTCTTCCCACCTTGGTTGATCAAAAGGCACAAAATTTTGTTGATCTATTTAAAAAGTCAATATTTGCTTGATTTCTCATATTTATTTTAGCTTTGGTATAATTGATTTCTTCTCTGATTTCCTTTCTCATGCTTTCTTTGGGAATTATTTAACATAGTATTTTTCTCTTCATAAAGTGGAAGCCTTGATTATTTGTTCAATACCTTTCTTCTTTTCTAGAGTAGACATTTAGGAACTGAAGTTACTTTTAGAAACTATATTAGTTGGATTTCATAAATATTCATATGCTATGAGCTTATTTTAATTAGGTAAAATATTTTAAAAATTATTTTTGTGATTTCTTTTTGGATCTATTAGTTACTTAGACATTGCTGTTTGATTTGAAATTTAGGGATTTTTGCAATTTTTCCTCAACTTTTTTTCTTTTGATTTCTAATTTAATTTAGAAGCATTTTATTCACATTAAAATTGTTTAGAATAAAAATTATCCAGCATTTTAAATATTTTGGAGAATATTCTGTGTTTGGTCAAAATTAATGTATATTCTGCTGTTTGGTGAAGTGTCTATAAATGTGTTAATTGGTTGATGGTGCTGTTTAAGTCTTCTCTCTCTAATTTCTCTGTGTAGTTGTTTATTGAGTTGTTGTGAGTTGGGTGTTGAAATCTCCAACTATGATTTCTCTGGTGAATCTGAGAAGAAACTAATGACACCAAAACTTTTTCAATTGCCAGGTTTTGTTCATTTATTTTAATTTTTTAAAAATCTTGAGTAAAAGACCCTGATAAGCTTTAAATAAATTAAGAAATGCACTAAAACCAACATTTTAAGTTTGGAATGGGATTTTTTTGGCGATTAGGCATCAGTGACAGATTTAGCCTTGAGGGAATCCCTGAAATCCTAATATCCTTCTGTTCCCATTTTGATCCATCTATTTGGTACAGGAGACTGCGGATAAAGCCTGAGTCTCACCCAATGACAAGTCCGGTTAGAAGTCATTGCATGAAGCTGAGAGTCCAAAGGTATCCATTCCAGCATTAAGCATGAATCATAAGTAAACCTATTGCTGCAGTTGAATAGCAAAGAAAGTTGCTTGTTTCACTTAGTGGAGAAAAGCAGACAGTATTCCAAGAATTCTTAAAATACTGATCTAAATGGATTTGGGAATGATATTCCTGCTGTGAATCTGAAAATGCACAGTGGAGAATGTCATTTAAATGTTCTGTGGGGTGGTGGTAAAGCTAGGCATCTTCAGGAACAAAGACAGATGTTCTTTTTTGAAAGACTGAAAATTCAGTGTAAGTATCAGGGAACTGTCTCAGAGTCTCAAGATAAGAAATAACCCAATATCAAGTATCATAAAACACAAGAATACAGATTTGGTAAGTGTGAGTTAGTAGAAACGGACAGTGTAATCTTACTCAAAAAGTTTTCAGATATTGGATTGCACATGACATTAGAAAATGATTTTATTTAATGGGCTTCCCTGGTGGCACATGGTAAGAATCCTCCCGCCAATGCAGGAGACCCACACTCAATCCCTGAATTGGGAAGATCCCTTGGAGGAGGAAATGGCAACCCACTCCAGTATTCTTGCCTGGAAAAATCCCATGGACAAAGGAGCCTGGCAGGCTACAGTCCATGGTGTTGCAGAGACTTGAACATGACTTAGCAACTGAGAATATTTAATATGTTTTATGAAATAAAAAGAGAAGTCTGAAAATAAAAGCAAGGACTAAGAGACTATTTTTAAAAGAAAGAAAAATTAGAGTAAAAAAGACTTACTAGAAATTAAAAATCTACTACTTGAAATTAAAGTCTCAATAACTGGTTAAATGGTCAGTCAGACTAAGGAAAAAAAAAGTAATAAATATAAATATAGAAAAATTTACATGAAATGAATCAAAGGTAACAAGGAGAAGGAAAATATGAATTAAATATTTAAAGACATAGAGTATAACATGAAAAAGGATGATGAATATCTAATAGAAGATCATTACAGAGATGATGATGATAATACTTAATGGGATGGTGACTGACTTCTTAAAAATACTACTGTCTGATTAGGATAAAATTAAAAGGGAATGGTGTCAAACATTTCACAAACATAAGAAATTAGAAAACATTTAGAACTGTAACATTAAAACTTACTAAAATTATTTTCACATAAATGAAAAAAGCTAAATTATTATTTAAAGGAAAATCAATAGCTTTTATCATATTCAGGAAAGAAGATGATATCAAAATTATTGAAATATAGGACTATAAAAATAAAAGCAAAATAAATACAAAGAAAAAACAGAAACCCAATAACAAAATGGTTAAATAATGAAATATATATAATTCTGAAGATATACAGACCTAAATGTTAGATCAATAAAAGAATACTAATAAAGGAAATAATGGAATACCAATGGCAAGATTAATGAAGAACACAGAGAAAATATATGAGTAAATCCAATTAGAAATGCAGGTGGTATCTAAAAATGGAGCAGTGATTAATAATAAGGAAGATATACAGAACAAATGCATTAGAGTATTATTGAAACCTTGATGAACTGGATAAATTCACAGAAAAAAAATGGACTGATGAATAGATAGCCAAAATATACATATAGCCATTAAAGGAAAGATACTGACTTAATAAATAAAAATCCTTTCTTGCAAAATACACACAGGCATACATACATACATACTTAGGGCAATAAAATTTTACATGCAATTTCAAACTTCCACAAAATCATAGAGAACAGAAATAAAAGAAGCTAAAACAGATACAAGATGCTAGCATAAATTGTAAAGCAAATTAGATGAATACAGTACAAATATGCAAAATTACAGGCCAAAATCATGAGCATACATGCAAAGTATCCTCAGTGACTACGACACCAAAACCCACCAAGAAGTTTATTTTATTTTTTTATTTTAAATTTAAATTTTTATTTTTTAGTTTGTTTTACTTTACAATACTGTATTCATTTTGCTATACATTGACATGAATCAGCCACGAGTGTATATGAGCTCCCAATCCCGAACCCCCTCCCACCTCCTGCCCCACACCATCCCTCTGGATCATCCCCGCGCATCAGTCCCAAGCATCCTGCATCCTGCCTCGAACGAAGAAGTTTATTTTAAAAAAGACGAAAAGATCCTCAGGCTAACTAATTGAAGTTTATTCCAAGAGTTCAAGGTTAGGTTAACCTTAGAAACTTAATGATATAATGAGTAAATCTTTTATATAGTTTCTCTAAAACTGTCCTAGTCTGTTAACTGACATTTAATTTAATTTATAATTTTTTTCTACTTTATTTAAAAGAAATTTACATATGTATCATTTCAGATATTTTTATATAGAACAAAAATGTTTTATCCATTTATTCAAACTCCCATTTCTATTGTTTGAGAACATTTTGTCATTTCTTCCTATAGGCCATGCTATACTCATGTTAGGTATGTCACTAGATCTGTGCATTTTTGTTTGTCTTTATTTTGCTGTGTGAGATCATTCTGATTTCACTATAAGATTTATTTTTGTGGCTAAACATTATTTCTTATATTAATACTTATTTTCATGAGTTATTATTTTTATAATTTCAAGTGATTTTTGTAGTTTAATCCCTTTGATGGTGAATGAAGGAGCACTAAAATAATTTAAGGACTTCCCAGGCTACCCAGTAGTTTAGACTCTGCACTTCCACTGCAGGGAGCATGGGTTACATCTGTGATCGGGGAGCTGGGATCCTGCATGCCACATGGCATGGTCAAAACATAAAAATAAAAAACAAGTAATTTCTGAAACTAAAATATTTCATCAGTTCAGTTCAGTTGTTCAATCGCGTCCGACTCTTTGCGACCCCATGGTCTGCAGCATGCCAAGCCTCCCTGTCCATCACCAACTCCCGGAGTTTACTCAAACTTATGTCCATTGAGTTGGTGATGCCATCCAAACATCTCCTCCTCTATGGTCCCCTACTCCTCCTTCCTTCAATCTTTCCTAGCATCAGGGTCTTTTCAAATGAGTCAGTTCTTCACATCAGGGGGCCAAAGTACTGGAGTTTCAGCTTCAACATCAGCCCTTCCAATGAACATTCAGGACTTACTTCNACATCTCCTCCTCTATGGTCCCCTACTCCTCCTTCCTTCAATCTTTCCTAGCATCAGGGTCTTTTCAAATGAGTCAGTTCTTCACATCAGGGGGCCAAAGTACTGGAGTTTCAGCTTCAACATCAGCCCTTCCAATGAACATTCAGGACTTACTTCCTTTAGGATGGACTGGTTGAATCTCCTTGCAGTCCAAGAGACTATCAAGACTATCCTGGGTTGGGAAGATCCTCTGGAGAAAGGATAGGTTACCCACAGTTTCTCCAACACCACAGCTCAAAAGCATCAATTCTTTGGTGCTCAGCTTTCTTTATAGTCCAACTCTCAGTTCCATACATGGCTACTGGAAAAACCATAGCCTTGACTAGATGGACCTTTGTTGGCAAAGTAATGCCTCTGCTTTTTCATATTCATATTTCATATCTACTATCAAACAAAGATGTCCTTCTAGAGCTTTTGTTTTAAATTTAGATTTTCTTTTTGTCCTTTTACCATATGTCTAGAACATGAGGCCTATTTGAGAGATATAATAGAACTACGATGGCATTTTGAAGATAAAACTCGTCAGCGAAAACATCTGGAAGAGCAAAAGGAGAAATTAGCAGAAACTAATGCAAAGCTTAAAGCAGACATAGACTATATGATTAAACAGCACCCTCTACTGCTTGCAAAGCGAGACCATGAACTTACATCTCTGAGGGAATATTACCAGAAAAAATTTGAGGTAAGTGAATAAAAGAATGGCTGTGCATTTTACAGACTGTTTCTTAATTATTATAAGAATTTCAGCTCTAAGAAGTTAACATACCTCGAAAGGTTTCATTCTCATTGAAAATTGGCCTACTATTTATCTTTTAAAGAAATTATCAATCAATATAGTTGATTGATATTCATTTAAAGTGTGTCTTCTTACCTTACATTTAAACTTAAAAATATTAATTGTATTTAGTCAGTCTACTAATATGGTTTTGGAGATGTTAAACAATATGGAATTATTTGAAGCTATAAGTTGAACTGAGAAAGAATGTAAATATACTATATCAGTAAACTTCATTCCTGATGAAAACATAACTGACATGTAAAGTATTTTNACCAGGCTCCCCTGTCCATGAGATTTTCCAGGCAAGAGTACTGGAGTGGGGTGCCATTGCCTTCTCCATAAGATATCTATAATAGTTATTTCATAGAAGCAGAGACATTGATTGGTGAGGACTTGAGGGGAAATGGAGAGCTGTTTTTCAATGGGTGTGAAGATTTTGTTTTGCAAGATGAGTAAGTTCTAGAGATCTGCTGTGCATCATGATGCCTATGGTTTACTGTATTGTACACTTTGTTGTTGGACTCTGTGCCACCTTGGACTGTAGCCTACCAGGCTCCTCTGTATGGGATTTCCCAGGCAGGAATACTGGAGTGGGTTGTCATTTCCTTCTCCAGGGAATCTTGTACACTGAAAAATTTGTTAAAGGATAGACAACCATGTTAAATGTTCCTCTCACAATAAAACTGATATTAATGAAAATTGTTGCTTTATTTAGGCGCGTACTGCCAAGTAGGATTCACCACTTGGCCCCTGGTGAAAAGACTGCTCACTACCTAGTACCCTCTTCTACTCCTCACCCTCTAGCTTTCCAACAGGACATTCTGAACGGTTGTTCCTTCCAACCACGACAGTTACAACCACCCTTTCCCTTTAGTTTGACAGAGAAGTGAGAGCTAGAGAGAGAAGGGAGAAGGTTTATGATCTCTAATAATTAATGAAAACAATAAAAATGGAATATTTGGACCCTTGCATGAAGATAATAATGGCTATTTATGGCTGAGAAGATTACAAGTGATTTTTTCATTTTTCAATTTTTCATTGGTGTTGTATGATTTTTCTACAATAAAGTATTTGACCAACGAGAGCAAATAAAAAGTCTNGAGAAGGTTTATGATCTCTAATAATTAATGAAAACAATAAAAATGGAATATTTGGACCCTTGCATGAAGATAATAATGGCTATTTATGGCTGAGAAGATTACAAGTGATTTTTTCATTTTTCAATTTTTCATTGGTGTATGATTTTTCTACAATAAAGTATTTGACCAACGAGAGCAAATAAAAAGTCTTAGTTTTTGTAGGTGAAAAGATAATGATTTTATTTTGGTCATATTAAATGGGATAGTGAAGTTATTTTGTTCAGTAACTTTTGTACATCACTAGTATTGATGCCTGTCAGAGTATATAAGAAACCTGAAACTCTGCTGTGCTAAACAATCGACTAAATAGGGAACAAAAATTAATATAAAGAATGTTTATAATCTACATCAGAACTACTCTAAAACCTTTCTCTGATCTTTCTGTGGTCTGATTATTTTAATTAGCCATTAAGTACTTATATTAGCATACATATTTTTATTTCTAGGTAACGGAAATATACAAACATGTTCACGGAGAACTTCTAGAAGCCATAGACAATCTTGAAAAAGCCAAACTCAGGGTTAAACAAAACAGAATAGAAATGGAAAGGGATATTCGTGATGATGAAATAAGCATGGCTGCCTACAAGTAAGTATTTTCCACAAATGTTTTTATAGCATTTAAAAAGAAAATATTAATTTAAAGTGTGATATATATTCCTGTATAAGAAATTCAGATAAGGAGAAAGGAAATTATCTAAATTTCCACATCTGTCTTATTACCAAGTCAATATATAAAATAAAATATATGTCTTTTACCTATTTTAAACTGCTGCTGCTGCTGCTAAGTCGCTTCAGTCGTGTCCGACTCTGTGCGACCCCATAGACGGCAGCCCATTAGGCTCCCTCGTCCCTGGGATTCTCCAGGCAAGAACACTGGAGTGGGTTGCCATTTCCTTCTCCAATGCATGAAAGTGAAAAGTGAAAGTGAAGTCGCTCAGTCGTGTCCGACTCCTAGCGACCCCATGGACTGCAGCCTACCAGGTTCCTCCATCCATGAGATTTTCCAGGCAAGAGTACTGGAGTGGGTTGCCATTGCCTTCTCCTACTTGTGTATAAATTCCTAAAGTATTATTTTTCTCTGTCATTTTAAAGCTCTTCATGTGGATATGCTATAATAATATATATCCCTGCTAACAATGTAAAAGAGTTACTATTTGAAAAAGTATTCCAGAATGGGATAGTATAAGAACAAATTATATAGCCTTGTGTTAATTATAAACATAGCATATTATTAATTAATTCATATTTATTTGCTTTCTAATAACCTGGAATATTTTAAATGCACATAGATTAATTATATTTTGTGTATTATTGACTTGTTATTATATTTCTGATGTATTTGAATTTTATAACATCTATCTAGTTCTTAGTTTGGTTTTAAATTATGTTTCTGTGTGAGATGAAAATATTTGTTCAAACATCAATCAGTTAGTATAGAAAAAATCACATTCATTATGGAGCTAGAGTCAAATAAATGTAAGTAAAATGAAGAACAAAAATTTATACATTATCCTGTGATCTGGATAACATGCACTTATTAAGATGTTTATATTTTCTCATATCAGATGTCTATTTCAATATGTGCTTACTTGTGTATCTTTTGCTATTTTGTTCATTGTTTGGGGATTGTTTTTATAGATATTTTTGTCCCTTTATTCTTATCTTGTTCTCTTGTAATTGATGACTATCTTTAGGGTTGTGTTTGGATTTCTTTTTTCTTTTTTATGGTTATAACCATCGTAAATTTTGGTTAGTGGTTTCCCTGAGGTTTTTCTATAGCCATTTATATCTTTATACTTGACTGTTATAAGTTGCTGATCCCTTACTTTGAAACGCTTGTAAAGAAATCTGCATATGTACTCTCCCACCTCACAGTTACTGTTTTGGGTATCATATTTTCCATCTAATTATTTTGTATGTTCCTTAGCTGTTGATTGTGAATGTATTTTTTTATACTGCTTTTGTCTTTTAACATTTCTAATCACTTGTGTGTAAATGATTTCTACCTTTACTGTGTGACTGCCTTTATCTATTCCCTTTTTCATTTTGTAATTTTTATGTATTTAATTGTGGCATTTTCTTTTTCGCTTAGAAAAGTTACTTTAACATTTCTTTCAAGCCTGGTTTGTAATACTGAACTCTTTTAGGCTTGGTTTTCTATCTGTTCATCAAATCTGAATGAGCGCCTTACTCAGTACTTTTGATTGTAGCTTTTTCTTTCATCACTTTAAATATATCATGCCACTCCTTCTGGCCTGTGAAGTTTCTTTTGAAAAGTCACCTGATAACTTTATGGGAGTTGCCTTATATGTTATTTGTTGCTTTTCCCTTGTTGCTTTTTAATATGTTCTCTTTATGGGCTTCCTAGATGGCTCAGTAGTAAAGAATTCCTCTGACAATGCAGGAGGCATGGGATCANTGCCACTCCTTCTGGCCTGTGAAGTTTCTTTTGAAAAGTCACCTGATAGCTTTATGGGAGTTGCCTTATATGTTATTTGTTGCTTTTCCCTTGTTGCTTTTTAATATGTTCTCTTTATGGGCTTCCTAGATGGCTCAGTAGTAAAGAATTCCTCTGACAATGCAGGAGGCATGGGATCAATCTCTGGGTTGGCAAAATCTCCTGGAGAAGGAAATGACAACCTACTCAAGTATTCTTGGCTGTGAAAATCCCATGGACAGAGAAGCCTGGCGAACTATAGCCCATGGGGTCATAAAAGAATTGGACATAACTTAGTGATTAAATAACAACTTGATCTTTAATTTTTACAGTTTTAATTACAATGTGTCTCAGTGTGTTATTTTTGAGTTAATCCTGTTTGGTACTCTCTTTGATTCCTGGAGTTGGATGTCTGTTTCATTTTTCATGGTTGGGAGGTTTTCAGCTATTATTTATTCATATATGTTCTCAGCAGCTTTCTGTGAGTACTTTCAGAACACCTATAATGTGAATATTAGTGCACTTGGTATTGTTTCAGAGGTCTCCAAAATTGTTCTCATTTCTTCTAATTCTTTTTTTTTTCTGTTCAACACCAGTGATTTCCACTCCTTTGTCTTCTAGCTCACTGACTCACTCCTCCGTATCATTTAGACATTTATTGATTCATTCTGGTATATCTTGCATTTCCATTTATGTATTCACCTCAGTTTGGTTGCACTTTAGATTTTCTAACTCTCTTTTCAAAACTTCTAACTTCTTGCTCTGTATATCCATTCTTCTTCCAAGTTTTTTGACCATCTTTACAGTCACTACTTTTAACTTCTCAGATAGGTTGCCTAGCTCCACTTCACTTGGTTCTTCATTTGGGATTTTATTTTGTTCCTTGCGTGGAATGTATTCATCTCCTCATTTTCCCTAAATTGCTGTTTGTTTGTTTTTCTGTGTATCTGGTAGGTTGGTTACATTTCCTGACTTTGTAGAAGTGACCTTTTATATATGTCTTATGCATCCCAGTAGCACACTCCCCTCTCATCACCCAAACTATATGCTCTAGGGGACTCCCTATGAGGGCTGCGTGGGTCCTTCTGCTGCTGTGGTGGGCTGCCTGTTTGGGGCACTCTGATAGGCTTGTTTGGTCCCCTGTCTGATGGGTTGACAGGTTCTGCCTTGTGTGGAGGCTGATGACTGCTAGTTGCTGAGATTGGGTCATGAGGCTATGGAAACCCAGGCAGCCCTGGGGCTAGTGCATGTTCACTGGTGGGCAGAATCACAGTCCAGAAGTTGTCCTCTGGTTGTTGCCTGCCCACAGGTGGGTGGAGCCAGGTCTTGGGCTTAGTTCCAGCCTACCAATAGGCAGAGGTAGATTGTGGAGTCTGGTTGCAGGACCCAGGGATCCCAGAGCCGATGTTAGATCACTGGTGGAAGCAGTGGTGACTGACACAGTTGAGCATGGGGCCTAGGGTATCCTCGAGCTTGTGTTGGCCTCCTAATAGGCAGGCCCGGGGTCCAGTCAGTTCCAGGGCAAGTTTTGGGCTGCTGATGGGCAGGCTGGGTCCACATAATGTGGGGTCTTGGCTTTCTTGAGTCTGATGTCTACTCTGTGGTGGATGAGGCTGGTCCAGAGGCTAGAGCAGGCTCCCTGGAGGGCAGGACCAGGGCCCAGGGGATTCTGGGACTTGCCCACTAGTGTTAGAGTTGGGTCCTAGGCCTTCTGGAAGGCAGAGCCATTTCCAGAAGTGGCTGAGGGCTCAGGGGTCTTAGGCGGCTATCTCCTGATGGAGGAGACTGTGTCCCTGCCCAGTTAGATGATTGTCCTGAGCTGTCTCAGTATTGGCACATAAAGGCTGTTGGGTAGGGGTAGGTCTCGGAGCTTATGAGCTAAAAGGAGGATTCCACAATGGTAGTTGCTAGTACCAGTGCCCACATGGTAGATGGAGCTCTCCAAATTGCTGCCACCCATGTCTTTGCTCCTAGGATGGGCTCCAGTTTCCTTCTGCTCCTCTGTAAGACTCTCTTAAGATTAGCATGTAGGTCTGGCCTAGGATCCTTTCAAATTACTATTTCTGCCCTGGGTCCCACAGTGTGTGAGGTTTTGTGTGTGCCATTTAAGAGTGAAATCTGTATTTCTTTCAGTTCTCTGGGACTCCCAAAGGTCAGCCCCCTTGGCCTTCCAAGCCAAATGCTCTGGGAGGTTTGTCGTCCTTGTGCAGGACTCCCAGGCTGAGGAGGTTGATGTGGGGCTCAGATGTGTTATTCTTTTAGGAGAATGTCTGCAATGTAAGTATGCTCCAGTTTATGGGACAGCCTCCCAGAGGTATGGTAATTGACTCTATCACTAGTCTACTCCTTATACTCATCTCAGTGTGATTCCTTCTTTATGTCTTTAGTTGTAGAAGAAAATTTTTGGTAGGTTGGTCTTTTGCACTGATGGTTGTTCTGCAGATAGTTGTGATTTCAGTGTGCTCATGAGAGGAAGTCTTTCTACTCCCCCATCTTGTCCTCTCTCAAAACATATATTATTTAATGAATGCAATCATTTTCAAAACTCACCTGATTTGTTATATTTGCACTGTCATTTGGTTATATATGTTTTCCAATTTTCCGCTGATCTAGGAAAGCCGTGTGCTGTGCTAAGTCGTTTCAGTCATGTCCAACTCTGTGCGATCCTATGGATTGCAGCTCACCAGGCTCCTCTGTCCATGGGATTCTCAAGGCAAGAGTACTGGTGTGGGTTGCCATGCCCTTCTCCAGGGGATCTTCCCCTCCTAGAGATGTTTTCTGATTTGCCACTAATATAGTAAAGCCTCAGCTGAGACAATTGGGGAGATTTGACTATACCCTGTTTCTCCAGTCTGTTAGAAATATGCTCAGGCTAATAGGAGAAGAGTAAGAGCAAGCAGGCACACTCAGACATGAACTTCGTAAGTCTCCGATTGCATCCTTCTTTGGTAGCATTCAAATGACTACAGCAAGTCAAATGACTAAGGTCAAAGTCAGTTAGACAAACCTACAAAGTTATATGGCCAAGAAGTGAAGGCAGGAACTTCATTTGAGACTGTAATGCTCTCAGTTTTCTATATTCTTTTTCTTATTTTACATAGCTTGAAGCTGTTGATTATGTCTCTATATCTCTTATTTTAATCATTTATCTATTTCTGTCTCTGTACTTATACACCATACATATATTCAACATTTCATTAATCTATTTGGCACAAACAGATGTTCAGTTCAGTTCAGTTGCTCAGTCATGTCCGACTCTTTGCAACCCCATGAATCGCAGCACGCCAGGCCTCCCTGTCCATCACCAACTCCCAGAGTTCACTCAAACACACGTCGATTGAGTCAGTNTCTATTTCCCATGAAGTGATGGGACCAGATGCCATGATCTTAGTTTTCTGAATGTTGAGTTGTCAGTGCATATTAATTACAAATGAAACATTCTACATCTTGTAACATTTTCTAAAATGTTTACTTCTCAATTTTGAATATAAAAATTAGCTGATGATTTTTATAGATAATATTTAAATAGGGCCCAAAGGCAAATTTTTTATTAATTCCTTTACTCAATATTATTTATTGTAACATGTAAGTTACTTGTTAATTTTCTTCCCATTTAAGCATATTTTCTAAAAGTTCTGTTATAAGCATTAGCGAGTCATAAATGATTTACTAAGTAAAATGTTAAAGGTATGTTTAATTTCCCTTCACTATTTTTTTAGTTTGTTGACAATTAGTAGTCATATAGAAACACAATTATGTGTNCAATATTATTTATTGTAACATGTAAGTTACATCTTAATTTTCTTCCCATTTAAGCATATTTTCTAAAAGTTCTGTTATAAGCATTAGCGAGTCATAAATGATTTACTAAGTAAAATGTTAAAGGTATGTTTAATTTCCCTTCACTATTTTTTTAGTTTGTTGACAATTAGTAGTCATATAGAAACACAATTATGTGTGCTATCAAATGCATAGATTGATGATTTTTATCTACATTTATATGTGTATACATTCATGTCACCATGCCCCAGGTTAAGATATAAAAGGTTTCCAGGATATAGAATTTTTTAAAAAATTTTCCTTCTCAGTTCATACCATTGCCTGAAAGAGGTAATTACCATTCTGACTTCTATCACCATAGTTAGTTTGGTCTGTTCTTGAATTCCATATAAATGAAAAAAAAAGCATATATTCTTTTGTGTCTCGATTGCTCTACTTTATAGTAATTCTTAAAAGGTAAAATGATTCTTCCCATTTTATTCTTCTAAATTTATTTCTGATTTAGCAAATATGAGAATAATGAAATCTGAAGTATCAGTGGGGGCAACTTTTGCCCTGAAAAATTCTTGAAAGATTGAGGAATCGATCACATTAGTTAATGCTTTAAGAAATAGAGATGAAGAGATAACTAAGATATTACTTAGTTCCTGCATGTCATGGGGCAGGGTGACGGCTCACTTCTTACTCAGTCAAAATCTATAGTTTATTATCTGCACTGGGGAAATGGATAACATTGAGAGAAGAAATATTAACTTCAAATGAAGAAAATTGAACCACACGTGTATGTTTTAAATGCTGAGACTCCCAACCACTCATTATTGATCTGGAAGATCAATAGAATTCTGATAGGAAACCTGTACTCTCCAGGTTTGAAAGGGTAAAGAAGAATCTTCTTGCTCATTTGTTTGTTGCTTTAATTTTGATTTCCGTTGTAAGATTATATCTTTCAGTTTAATTTGACTCTACTCCTAAAATTAGTTAGCGCATAAGAGGCTGGGCGAATTCAATAAACACACCATATATTTATTGGTCACTAGCATTTATTTTCTTGTGAATTCTTGTTTATCTTATCTTCTCGTTTGTCTATTGGGTAATTTTTCCATTCCATATTGCATTGTAGAATTTTATTACATGCAAATGATTTACTCTTTAATCTCTTATATGGGTTTCAGGTAAATCTACCACTCTATTATTTTGCTTATGGTTTCTTTAAAAAGTTGGGCTTATCTGTATTACTTGCTAATATTTTCTGCAAATGATATTTTTGTCATTTTCTCACCGTATTTTTTTCATGCATTAAACTATAAGACCATACTTTAAAGTGACTTTTATATTTGGAAACTGTTTTCTTCCTACTACATAAGATAAAGGATTATGTAGTTTTACAGATTAACACTGGTCTTTTTTGTGAAAGGTCGCCTAGGAACAAAAATCTCCTGGGCAATTACTTTTCCTTAAGTAAGCCCCTTATTTTCCTGAACTGCAGTTTACTCCTTTTTTCTACTGTGATTGTCAGGGAGACAAGACAGTAAACCAGAGGTTTATATAATTTTTTAATTTTGTTAAGGGTTTTCTTTATGTAGACCATTTTCCCCATACTTATTTATTTTGAATTGAAGGAAAATTGCTTCATAGTATTGTGTTGGCCTCTGTCACATATCAGCATAAGTCAACCACAGGTATCCATGTATCCCCTCCCTCTTTACCTCCCTCCCACCTCCCACCCCTTCCCACCACTCTTGATATGGACTATTTTAAAAGTTTTACTGAATTTGATACAATACTGTTTCTGTTTTATGGTTTTGTTTGGCTGTGAGGCATGTAGGATATTAGCTCCCTGACCAGGGATCAAACCCACACCCTATTGCACTGGAAGGCGAAGTCTTAATCACTGGACTGCCTAGGAAGTCCCAGAGCTTTAATAATGTATGGTCTGTCCACTTTTACAGCTTCTTCTCTTCTCTTCTTTTTTTCTGCTTTTTTAAAATTGCCTTTCCATCCGTGTACTATCCAGGCTCTGAATCAAAGGTACTTCTTCGGTCTCTCACTTGAAATCAAATCAAATGGTAGCTTATTTTAAAAATTTACAAATCATTCACTTTTCCTTCAGTTCTTTCCATCAGTAACATAAATTTTTTTTTCCTCCCTATTTACTTCTTTATACCTAAGTAGTACTTTTCAGGAGCTTCTTTGAGTTGAAAAACCTTTAGGAATAGATAAATTCCATTGATCTATATTGTTAAGTCAGAAGCAAATTCAAATATAATTTAAGATATAGTTTCCCCTTCAATGTGGATAAAGTCAACTGTGTTTTTTCTCTTAGGAAAGAGATAGATAAACTTAGCAATCTGTTTAATTTCTACTGTACATCAATACAAAATATTAATATTAATATTGAGGAGAATGAAGAGGCAGTGACCGAAGTACTGAGGGAAACAAAGTCATCAAAAAATGAATTAACTGCTTTAGAAAAAACCGTAAGTTTTCATAACTAACATTTAAAAAATATTGACATTAGCTTTGTACTGTGGCTACTTGAACTTGTAACATAGAGTATTTATTTATATATTAATATATATATTAATATTGAACCACCTATGTCACTATGGGGCTTCCTTATTGTTTTGTGTGTATCTCTCTTTCTATTCTCTTTTTCTTTCCTCTAATTATCATCTTAATCTCTATACTTAATGTCTACATTAATAAACTTGTATAATGAGTTTTGATTATTATGATAAATCCCCTAATCTTATATTTCCTTTTGAGTTTTAGGTTATTCTTTTATTAGAGCTATAATTAGAGTTATATAAACTTAGCATCTGTTTAATTTCTACTGTACATCAATACAAAATATTAATATTAATATTGAGGAGAATGAATAGGCAGTCACTGAAGTACTGAGGGAAACAAAGTCATCAAAAAATGAATTAATACTATATAGGTAACTTGCATAAATTTTTGATTTTGGAAAAATGTTTTCTCTGATAGTAGAGTGCAGTCTTAAATAGGTTTATTTTGTAAATTGTGAATCACATTCACTTATGGATTACATGATGCAGATATGAAATCTGTATGATAGGATTCTTAAACATAAACATGATCTATCTCTCCACTTATTTGGGTAGTTTTACTAAATTGGACCTTAACCAATTTCTTGGAACTTTGTCAAAGGCAAACTCTGTTTTCAAAATCAGTCTGTAATCATTCTTAGACAAATTAACCCTCTGTCTCCACTAAATATTAAGTTGATTTTTAATGTAAATATTTTTTTTACAGGTAGTATATGCAGTATGTATTATTTATATTTCCTTAAGACTGATTTTGGAGAAGGCAATGGCAACCCACTCCAGTACTCTTGCCTGGAAAAACTCATGGATGGAGGAGCCTGGTAGCCTGGTAGGCTGCAGTCCATGGGGTCGCTAGGAGTCGGACATGACTGACTTCACTTTCACTTTTCATTTTTATGCATTGGAGAAGGAAATGGAAACCCACTCCAGTGTTCTTTTCTGGAGAATCCCAGGGACGGGGGAGCCTGGTGGGCTGCCGTCTGTGGGGTTGCACAGAGTCGGACATGACTGAAGCAACTTAGCAGCAGCAGCAGCAAGACTGATTTGTTTAATACTGTATAGGTAACTTGCATAAATTTTTAATTTTGGAAAAATGTTTTCTCTGATAGTAGAGTGCAGTTTTAAATAGGTTTATTTTGTCAGTTGTGATAGTTGAGTTATTTAACTGTTTTATATTTCTGATTTATTTTCTGACTAATGTATCAATTGCTATGAAGGCTATATTAAAATATATCTCAGTATGATAGTGTATTTCTTTATTCTTTCTTAATTATTTTGCCTTATATAATTTGCAACCATATTTTTAGATGAAACTCACGTTAGAATGATTAGAGTTGATTTTTTTTCTTAAGATGTATTTTATTTACATGTTTTGGGGCTAATTGTTAGAATTTTTGGAACACATATTACATTTACTGAATGTGAAGCATAATCAATATCATTAGATTCTTCATGAATATTTTAAGGGCCATATGATCTTTTCCTGACATATATTCTATTTTTCATGTTATGTCTATATTATTTAATAATTCCTCTCTTAGGATAATTTCTCATTAATTTGTACAGTAAATGTTTGATAATATTCCAAGTTTAACACACAGCTCTTTCTATTTATCAGACATCTCTGATTTGGCACTGTTTTGTTTCTTGTTACTAAAGTATATCTTCTATAAGCTTCTTTAGTGAGTTAGACTTGATATTCTCAGAATTTTCTTTCCCTGACAATTTCATATTTTGTTCTTATTTATGCAGTGTAGGAAATATGCACCTGAATTAAGATTGGAGTGATTTGCACCACTGCATAGACAATGTAGAATAATCCAGAAATAAGCAAGCCTGAAAACACTGAAACACACTGGACTGAAGTGTCAGAGGGATGAGATAGGATAAGGGAGTTGGAAGAAACTGATCTAAAATAGGTAGATTTAGATCTACCCTGTGAACTCATGGGCTGAAGCACACTAGGCTTCCCTGTCCTTCACTATCTCCCAAGTTTGCTCAGTCTCACATCCGTTGAGTTGATGATGCCATCAACCAACCTCATTCTCTGTTGCCCCCTTTTCATCCTGCTCTCAATCTTTCCCAGCATCGGGTCTTTTCCAGTGAGTCAGCTCTTCCCATTAGGTGGCCAAAGTATTGGAGCTTCAACATCAATCTTTCCAGGGAATTTCCCAGGGAATTCCCAAAATTTCAGGGAATATTCAGGGTTGATTTCCTTTAGGATTGACTGGTTTGATCTCCTTGCTGTCCAAGGGATTCTCAAGAGTCTTCTCCAGTACCCTAGTTTGAACGCATCAATGATTCAGTGCTCAGCCTTCTTTATGGTCCAACTCTCATATCCATGCATGATTACTGCAAACACCATGGCTTTGACTTTATGGATCTTTGTTGACAAAGTGATATCATGGGATTTTTAGTACACTGTCTTGATTTGTCATAGCTTTTCTTCCAAGGAGCAAGCATCTTTTAATTTCATGACTGCAGTTACTGTCCACAGTGATTTTGGAGCCAAGAAAATGAAATCTGTCACTGTTTCTACTTTTTCCCCCATGTATTTGCCAAGGAACTCTTGAGTCTTCTCCAAAACCACAGTTCAAAAGCATCAATTCTTCGCTGCTCAGTTTTTTTTTTTTTATAGTTTAGCTCTCACATCCATACATGACTGCTGGAAAAGCCATAGCTTTAACTAGACGGACCTTTGTCAGCAAAGTAATGTCTCTGCTTTTTAATATATTGTCTAGGTTGGTCATAGCTTTTCTTTCAAGGAGCAAGCATCTTTTAATTTCATCACTGTAGTCACCATCTGCAGTGATTTTGGAGCCCAAGAGGATAAAGTCTGTCACTGTTTCCATTGTTTCCCCGTCTATTTGCCATGATGGGACCAGATGCCATGAGCTTAGTTTTTTGAATGCTGAGTTTTAAGCCAAATTTTTCAGTCTCCTTTTCACCTTCATCAAGAGGGTCTTTAGTTTCTCTTCACTTTCTGCCATTAAGGTGGCGACATCTGCATATCTGAGGTTATTGATGTTTCTTCTGGCAATCTTGATTCCAAACTGAGCTTCATCCAGCCTTGCATTTCACATGATGTACACTGCATATAAGTTAAGTAAGCAGAGTAATATACAGCCTTGACATATTCCTTCCCGATTTTGAACCAGTTCGTTGTTCATATCCAGTTCTAGCTTTACTTCTTGATCTGCATACAGATTTCTAAGGAGCCAGGTGAAGTGTCAATGTTTAACTCTTCTCATCCTCTCAATCCTACTGCTGTCTGACTGAATCCTCTCAATTTAAACTTCAGCATGAAAGGAGACAGATTCTTGGAAATTGAGGAAAAATCACTTTACCTTGTGAGTCTAGATAACACTTGATGAGGTGGAATGTAGTAGAGTGCAGACATTGAAATAAAATATAGTGTTTTCAAATAGTTATGAGCTCAGTTTTCTAATCATGTTGAAATTTATCATTCATAAAAATGTCGCAGTTAATAAAATATTGTCAAAGAGGGGAAATTAATTCACTAAACCTAAAATAATTTTTTTGATCATTTCTAAAAATGGCAAGTCTGGTCCTTCATAACATAATATTATTTTGATGAGATATTATGAATCTATTTACAAGGTTAGTAATGTTTTTCAATTATAGAAATCATTTGTGAACTATCATATTTTATAGAGCTAATGAGAGCATGATAAAGTTTAGATATATTTTTTCTGTGTTTTGCTCATTATAAAAAACCTTTGAGCTGTATTTTCAAAGTGGGCATATTAAACACTCAATTAAAAGCAATGTTGTGCATCACTTCCAGGCATTGTTTTTTGGTATGCAATCGGTACTTTTAGTTCTAGAGAAACATAAAAGATTTGTGCTGCCTAATTGCACATACAAGCTAACTGATCTTTTAAAATTTTAGGGCATATCATGCTCTCAATTTAGAATCTTTGCTTCATTAATGTACACTTTTCCGTATTTGTATTGTCACTGTATCTAGGAAAACAAATTTTTTCCTTCTCATTTCTACAAACAGTAGCTCCTATAAAGTACAAAACATTTAAAAATTGGTTAAGTACTTTAAAAAAGTTGTCAAGATCAAATTCATCTTAAATGTAAAAATAAAGCTGCTTTTCTATGATTTTTTCCCAATGTTTTCTTTGAAGTCTACTTCTCCCATAGCTCAGGAATTTTTTTTAATATCACTATCTGCAATTCTTTGTTTCTTGTAGTATTAAAGAAACAGCCATCTAGAGTTCATTTTATTCAAAATGAACTTGGTAAAGTAATACAAAATAATGCCTTTCAAAAATACAGAAATTCTTTGTGATTTTCATATTTTATTGAACAATTTTAAGTGTACCAAAATTTAATTTCTAATATACTTTACAGATAAAGGTTGTAATAAGTGAATTACTTTTGTATATATGTGATGTTTTTATATTTTTAGATGTCTTTTTAGTAGAAATTTAATATTTATTGCTAAATTATTGATCTAGGGTAATATAAGTGTAAATCCAAATACCAAAAAATACCTATTACAGTATACCTTTTGATTAATATTTTATCTCAAAATCTTTCAAATTAAATAACTTTGTATTACAAATAAGGCAGCATTGTTATTGATGCTATTAATTTACTAAATAGAAAACCAGTCTAAAAAAGCTAAGTGGGACTTCCCTGATGGTCCAAGGGTATGGACCCTGCTTCCACTGCAGGGGGACACGGGTTCTATCTCTAGTAAGCGAACTAAAATTCCTCATTTCATGCAGTAGGGCCAAAACAGAAAAACTAAAAACTAATTTTTAAAAAAGAGCTTTAAGAAGAAAAGAAGCTGAATGATTTTTCTTGTACAAAGTTGTGTTACAGCGAAACTGCAATACAATTTTTTATTATTGTTTTATTCTATAGTTTTTATGAGTTATATGGATAAAATGTGATAATGTATAAAATTACACCTTGCTAGTTTTTTAGCCATAAGATTTTAATCTCTCTTTATTTTATTGTGTAGCATATTATAAAATATTAAGTAACATCTATGAATTTGGCTTTCTTTATTTCAATTTTTGTTTTAGAGAAATGGTTCATGTTATCTAAATATTGATTTCAAACATACGCTTGCTATCATTTTAAAGTTTTTAAAAGTATTCTCAGGTTATAAAATCTATCAGAAATAGATGATTACGTACACAGAATAATTTGTAAGTATCTGTGAAGATGATTTTAAATGGTTTCTCATTTGACCTATTGAAACAATGTATTATATTAAAATTAAACCATTTTAAAATTCCTGGGGTGAACTCTGCTTGGTTATGGTTTATTGTTCTCTTAATTTACTGCTGAGTTTGATTTGTAATTATTTTATTTAGGATTTTACATCCATATTCATAAACCAGTCTGTATTTCAGTGTTCTTAATTTGTGCTGTGTTTGACAGATTTTCTTATTAGGATTATGCTGGCTTTATAAATGAATTGTGAAGCTTTTCTTCCTTTCTTATTACCTGGAGAATTAATATAGATTTAAGTAAACTTTTTCTGAAAACTTTAATAGGACACCTTGGTGAAAAATGATCATTGTTTTCATTTTTTTAATTGTTTGAATTATTGCTTTATTTTTATGGACAGTTGTTTTACTTTGTTATGATTCGTTTTATTAGGATATATATTTCTCCTTGATACCTCTGTAATTTTTGATGGACCTAGAAATAATCAAAGTGGATTAAAATTTTCCAATCTAATATAACATTATATAAAATGCTCCTTTATACTCTTATTTCTTATTTTTAATTATATGTGCATTTTTCACTTTCTAAATGAGATTCTTCAAATTTTTAAAAATTGAATTAAAAAGTAGAGGTGACTCTTGGATCAGCAGCTCTACAGTCTGCCAGCTTCTGAAACAGTAATGTATGTTTCTGTAGTTATAATTTTCTTTTAATTTCTCTAGGCTTGTTCTCTTTATTTTTACTTTCCACCTCCCTGTTTTGAATGCCTCACTTTTTTGTTTTTAAATCTTACCCTAAGCCACACTGCATGTCTTGTACTTTGCAGGGAAAGCCCTTGAAAGGATAATCTGTGTTCATTGCTTCTATTTCTCTCCTTACATTCCCACTTTAGATGAGTCCCAGTCAGGCTTTCACCATTACACTACACTGTAATTGCTACTAATGGATCCTATTTTCTTCTTTACGATCCTCATAAAATCTGGTGGAGTTCATTACACAAACTATTATCTTAAATTATTTTACACACTTTTTAAATGGCACGAATACTTAATGTTTATCCCTTAAAGTTTAGAATACACTCATGTGAGGAGCAGAAACTACTGACCTATGATCTTACTATTTAAATGTAGTCACTATTAATATTTTTTTTATATAGACAGACCTTATGATATATTTTGAAAGGATATTATTATATGTATAGAATAATTGATGACATTTCTCCTGATATAAAAACTTACTGCCAAGTCATATTTTAAAATACAACTTTAATGATTGAGAGTTTCTTAGACTTTTATTATTGCACATTTAAGATGTTTTCAGTTTTTAAGTATTGTAAACAAAGCTGTGATAAATGTCTCTAAAACTTTAATATTAATATAAGTCCTTATTTTAACAAAAATATTGTAATGGAAAAATAATAAAAGTTGAATTGTGCCAGTGTTAATTCAAGTAAAAGCCATATACCTTATATTTCTGATAAGGCTTACATGGTTTACCTATATTTTCATTTTTTTTTCCCAAAATTCTGAAAACTTTTCACTTTGTCCTTTTTACAGCTCACTTTTTAATGAAAATATTTCCATTAATTGAATTAATTGTTCTTATCTTCAGTTAATGTACATGTAGCACTTGTCTCTGGAAACTTTTCTCTTGGCATTTGGAATAAACACTATTAGTGTTTCTTCTTACTTTTCTGGAAGCTTGTTCTCAGTTTCTTTAACCCATATCTCTTTATCTCCCCAAACTCCAAACATCTCAGATTCCAAGGGCTTAGTCTTTTATTATAAGCTTTGTTTTTCTAATTGCCAACTCAATTGCCAACTAAACATCTGTTTAGTGGGTATCTCAGGCTTTACTTTTTGAAAATTAAACTTGATGTCCAGCTTCTTCATAACCTGCAATTCGAGTTCATTGCTGTTCAGTCCTTGCAGTTTTTCAGACCAAGTCCCTCAAAATACATGTTAAAATTATATATTCATTTATGTTGAGAATTACTTATCCAAAGATGCATATATTCAGTTTTTTTTTCCTAGGAAGTTATACATTTTCTACTCAGACCACCGTGTATGACAATTCCAGCCTCAGATTAGCATTATCATCTAATATTATCTTTTATTTATCTTTAACTATAAGACTTGTTGAATTTATCCTGTTATGGTTTCAAATTTGCATTTCTCTGATGACTCATGAGGTTGAGAATTTTTAAAGCAATTCATGTAGAATGCTGTTTTAGTCTATCATAGTGTTGGACCTAGATTTCTCCTCCACATTACGGTTGTGACCTTTACACCTTTTAGATACTCAATTATCTTATCTGAAAAACTAGATGTGTGTTAATTTAATATGCTAATACTCTACAGGAGAAATTAGGGATTAAGGTATTGATTAAAGAAGTACTTCATTCAGTTGTCAAAATTATTCACTGAATTAGTTCAGATCACCAAATACACACGCCTGCTCTCAGATTTGTAAATGGATGATCAACCATTTTTCTCTAATATGGGCTTTTCTAAAATCTCCACTCTCCTCGTGAATTCAGTTAGAACTTCATGTCTTCCTGAGTGAAAAATTCAAAGCTTAGGAGAAAATTTTCTGGGAAGACGTTTTGTACTGGGAGAGCTCTGTATTAAAAAAAAAAAAAAAAAATAGAGACATCCTTGCAAATGGAGTCACACAAAAAACTAACAGGTCAGATAATGACAATTCTGTGGGAATGAGGATTTGAAAGCATTCCAGAGAAGTGAAATGCTCTGGTGGCTCCCTTTGGTGGCTTCCCAACTGATGGATTTCTCCCTAATAGATTAATATGATATTCAAGATTAATATGAGCCTATTATTATATAATGGAGAAGGCAATGGCACCCCACTTCAGTACTCTTGCCTGGAGAATCCCAGGGACGGAGGAGCCTAGTGGGCTGCAGTCTATGCGGTCGCTAAGAATCGGACACGACTGAGCGACTTCACTTTCACTTTTCACTTTCTTGCACTGGAGAAGGAAATAGCAACCCACTCCAGTGTTCTTGCCTGGAGAATCCCAGGGACGTGGGAGCCTGGTGGGCTGCCGTCTCTGGGGTCGCAGAGTCGGACACGACTGAAGCGACTTAGCAGCACCATTGTTATATAATAGACTCAGACTCGGTGGTAAAGAATCCCACCTATCAAGCATGAAACGCAGAAGACCGGTATTCGATCTCTGGGTCAGAAAGATCCCCTGGAGACAGAAATGACAACCCACTCTAGTATTCTTGTCTGAAAAATTCCATGCACAGAGGAACCTGGTGGGTACAGTCCATGCAGTTGGGAAGAGTCGAAAGAAACTGAGCACACAAGGCTATTATGAACCTGGAGGGAAGGATTAGGACAAGTTCAAACGCACAAAGCTCACACCTCTTACTCATATTCAACTGTTTATCTTAAATGCTCCCCATTTACTGCAAGCCTTCATTCAATTTCCAAAATTCTGAAAAAGCTAATTTTGACCTTTTTGAGCCAGATTTCTCATTACCTTTATGGAGAAGAGCTTTCAGATGTTTTTAATCCACCACATCTGCCGATATCCTTCATGAGGACTAACTATATCTCAGATTTTTCTCAGTCTTAACTTTTCCTTCAATGTTGTTTATGTTATCTTTTGCCACACAACTTTTGTAAAATATGCCGTTGGATACATCACAAATCTTGGTTTGTTTGGTGAGGTAACATTCTCTTTCAGTCCAAGATTATGCAAATTGAATCATATTGTTTAATTTGTACTGTTTTTGTGTTTGTATTTAGGTTTCTATCCATCTGAAATTTTTGTTTGTTATGAAGTCAGTTGAATGTGAAATAGAAATATCACTTTTTTTTTCTTTTAAACAGAAGTTCTATATTATTCTAACCCATTAATTAAATAACTTCTTTCTCACTGAATTCAAATACTTTAAAAAATGAATTCAGATTGTGAGGCTCTAGTTTTTCCTTCTTTCTTTATTGCAATGTCGAAAATAAATACTCCTTTAATATAGTGGTATTATAAGATGTTTTAATATCTGGTAGCAAGTTTCAAATATTATTCTTATTTTTCAGATACCTCTTGTCTAGCTTCACATACATTTCTTCCATATGAATTTCATTTCATGAAGTTTCAAAGGAAATACTCCTTTGTATTTTATCTATATTAGTTTTGGGGTAACTGACAGTATATTAAACGTTTCTATGAATATTTTTTCTTGACATGACGTAGTGACTAAACAATAACAACAAGCTTTTAAATAAGAATCTTTGTTGGCTGTATTATAGGTCCTCCCTTTTGTGTTGAATTTATTTCCAAATATTATGTTTTTCACAAAAGTTTTAAAATACTGTCATAATGCTTTTAACAGATTACTACCTTTGTAGGTAAACACTATTAATTCTTTTATGCTATCTTCCCCAAATTTATTTATTGTGGTCCTAAATAGAATATTTTACCTTCCTAGATATTCAATCATACCATCTAAAATTGAAGACATGCATTCATATTCAGTATTATGCTAGTAACATTTGGTTTCTTTATCCACTTGGATTTAGCTAAATTTCACAAAACATGACTAATAACAGTAGTGATAAAAGATAATGTGGCCTCATTTTTGAGTTCAGTGGGCATGGGTTCAGCATTTTATGATTTATTTTGATATTATGTATTGGTTCTTTATATTTGGTTATGTTTTCCTTTTGCTAGGTGAAAAATTATGGAAACTAGTGAGTGTGTCAATAGGCTTTTTTTGTGGAATTTTGGCCATATTCATGTCATTTTCTTTAATTTGTTGATAGCAGTATTTGCAATTTAAATTTTCTAATTTTTATCAATTCTTAAAAGTAAAATATATTCTATTTTATCAAGATTAATATTCATTTTAATACTGTTAGACTTGCTAAATTGTATTTGGAATCTTGCATCAGTTTTCATAATGACAGCCTACATTGCTATTTTATAATATTTTAACCAATATTTAAGTTACTGTAATTGCATAATTTGAAAGATAATTTATTTCTTACTTTACAAAAGAATGGAAAGCACCACAACTTATATTGTGTATGTATGTATTTTTTCTTTAGCTAGATGATTTGAAAAGGCTTTATGATCAGCTACACTGGAAGAGAAAAATTTATGAAAGTGAATATTTGGAAGTACTTAATAATTTTTATGCCACAGTAAGTTGCTGTTTCCGTATTTCCCACTAGAGCTTCATTCTGTTTTCACAGCTATTAGCTTATACAACTAAAAGTAATTTCATTATTATACATTTTTTTCTTTTTGAATTACATAAACATGTATAAATGATTCTTTTTTTTAAGAAATCAACATGGGATACTGAACTTTCTAATATTGCAAAGGATTTTTCTGATATTTCAATAACATGTTCTCAATTGGTGGAAGAAAACAGAAGACTCAGTTCTGATATTGAAACTGTACTAGGTTATATCAATGACAGGTAATACTGCCAATATGCTTTTAATTCTTATATAACATATCTAATAAGTTAAATATGATAAATGACTTCCTCTTGTGTTCCTTCATTTGTGGATGGTGTGATGGTGTTTGTGTTTATGATTAGCTCACATTTTATTTCTGTCCCAAATGTTGCTCTTTCATCATTCTGAATCCCTTTAGAAAAATTAACATAGTGGAAGAATGATCTTATAAGAAGTTTTATACTCATTCATATCACTTCCTTTTAACATATTCTCTTATCCTCAAAAATACTTTAAAATATGTCTAATCAATCTCATGATCTCCTTCAGTCAATACTCAATTCTTCCCTGAAACTGCTAAACTAGATTTCTTGGCTCATAAACGTATGAATTTTCTTGATTCCTCTTTTTATTTCAACCCTCATAGTCAACATGTTAACAGGAAATGTTCAACATACCAAATACATTTTTAATCTGTCTGCTTAACTCTACACCAGAACTCTGGTACAAACTGAACTTATGGTGTTTTCCAAAACTAGTTTTGTGTAGCATTGGTGATATAGTGGTGAGCATAGTTCCCTTCCAACGCTGGTTTTCCTGCAGTAACTATGTTCCTTTTTTAATGGATTATCTACATGATGGTTAGTGCATTCTTTTTTTCTTCTAATTTTTAAATGTAAATATGATCCATTTCCCTCCATACTTACACTGATTTTAGCAGGGTGAGGGGACAAAGTCCCAGCTTAATGTATCCCACAAGGTCCCTCAGTAGGCAGGCATGCTTGGTTCTGCAACACAAGGTTCATCCTTATTATTTGGTCCAAATATAGTGTCCTTACTTCAACTTCTCCTTCTTGTTACTTTTTCTCTCCAGCCTCTAAGGTGTTTTCATGCCAATTTCTTTTCAATAAATGTTTTTCCTTTAACTTCTACGTTAGTAAATTGCTGTCTATCCTGAAGATTACAGCTGAGGAGTCAGTTCTGGGAAGCTTTCATTGATTGTCTGGTTAAATCCAGTTCCTCTAGTATGTGTGTAGATGGCACATTTTCTCTTCTCCTTCACATCACTTGTCAGATTTGCAGGTTTTTTGTACGTAAATATTTGACTGATGTCCATCTTCCTTAACAAATGGGAAGACATAGGCCATGGCCATATTTTCTTCATCACTGATCTTCATCATCCAGCATAGTTCCTGACCCATACTGTGCTGCTGCTCCTGCTGCGAAGTTGCTTCAGTCTGTGTGACCCCATAGACGGCAGCCCACCAGGCTCCCCCATCCCTGGGACTCTCCAGGCAAGAACACTGGAGTGGGTTGCCATTTCCTTCTCCAATGCATGAAAGGAAAAGTGAAAGGGAAGTCCCTCAGTCGTGTCCGACTCTTAGCGACCCCATGGACTGCAGCTCTCCAGGCTCCTCCATCCATGGGATTCTTCAGGCGAGAGTACTGGAGTAGGGTGTCAGTGCCTTCTCCCCATACTATGCTATCCATTATTAATTATTGAAAGAAGGGGAAGCGGAAAGAATAGAGAGAGGTGATGATGATACTGGGCAGTTGTATATGAAGTTTGATACAATTTCTTTGTGCTTATTTTATCTTTGGGTGATAGAATGAAACCATTTATAAAATTCATCTGTATGTTAAACATACTATTTTAAAGAAAGCAAAAAGAACATTGTTTTCTAAAGGATAACCTAAAACTGTAGCTGTATACTTTATTAAGAAAGAGAACCAGGGGAGAAGAAAAGTCTGAAGAGTTGGTAAGCTAATGACAAGACCGCTCTGGAGGAAAGGAAAAGAGTGTGAGGGTTAACTTTGTTAGATTATCCAGCAGTAATGAGCATCCTCCAAGTCTTAGTGGTGTGTGCATGATAAATAGTTTGTCATGTCCGACTCTGTGTGATCCTATGGACTGTAGCCTGCCAGGCTCCTCTGTCCGTGGGATTCTCCAGGGAGGAATACTGGAGTGGGTTCCCATGCCCTTCTCCACGGGATCTTCCTGACTCAGGGATCAACCCACGTCTCTTATGTCTCCTGCATTGGCAGGTGTGTTCTTTACCACTAGCACCACCTGGGAAGCCCAGTGGTATACAAGTACAAAGGTCCATTTCTCATTCATACTGAAGCTGAGCTGTGTCTGCTTGTGCGTGCTTCATGTTATTTCTGCTTCTCAGATCCAGGTGAAGGATTAGATCCTTCTAAGAGCATGTTGCTTTGATAGCACAACTGCATTAGTGAGATAACTCAGTGGTTCTATAGCTTCCTTAAAAGATGAAAAATTTTACTTCTGTTCATATTCCATTGACCAAAACAAGTCATATGGGCAAGTCCAATGTTAACCAGGCAGGAAGTCTAATCTTAAAGGGAACCCTAGTTCAGGAGGTGGGAATGTAACCATGGTTATAGAGAAGAATTTCCATAGTATACATTATGCTTGTTCATATAATACTGTAAGATGTCACTTACTAATTTCTTTCCTCAAATTTGTATCTGAAACTTAAAATTAAATCAGTGATTTTAGCAGCAGATTGAGAAGAAGCAATGGTGAAGAGAGAAGTGGTGAAAGGTTTGCAGAATAAAGAGAAATTGAAAGATGTGCAGATAAGATCGTATCTGCCATGTATCTAAGTAATGTTCCAAAAGAAGAGAAAACAAAGGACCAAGGCAAAGTGTGATCACATAAATCAGTGCTTCATGTGTCACAGAAGTTCTTAGGATACTCTTATTTTTGCAAGTCTCTTACTAAGATAGATGCAAAAATAATTACTCATTTCCAAATTTCATTTGCTTTACTTCCAAGTCTTCTAAGTCATTTTATGATTCTCTGTTTTTTGCAGATGTTTAAAGCTTATCTTTTGCTTCTTAAGCATGATATGAATAGTTTTTTATAATCTATGTCTGATAATGTAAATATGTGTAATTTTGTTACTTGCTTCTGTATCTTATTCTTCTAGCTGATGCTTTTGCTGTCTCTTACCCTTGCATTCTTGGCTGTCTTTAATGTGAGTTGTCCATTTTCTTTTGGAAATCTTATGTGGGAAATCCTTGAGTCCTAGGAAGAAGTTGTTAATCATTTACATCTTTATAGTTTTGAGAGTGGTTCTGTTTTTCAGTTTGTTTTCTTGGATATGCCCAAGACTTTTTTTTTTTTAATTTCCTCAACTATGATATTCAAAGCTCCATTTTATCAAATTTCCAGGACATTCAGAGTGAAAGCATCTTGTATGATCTTTTTAGCAGCTTGATTGTAATGCATATTTAGTGTGGAAAAGAAAATGTAAAATGTACAAAAACAGACTGAAAGCCTAAAATCATGTCAATAGAAGTAATCACTGTTAATATATTGCTATTTCTTTCTCGATGAAACTGTGTGTTCTGATTTTATTCCCATCATGGTATAGTTGAATTTTTGTCATATTGTTATAGAGATTTCAAATACATCATTTAAATATCTAAATATCTATACAAAAGTCTATTATATGGGTGAACCTTAATTTTTGTGAGAATTACTCTAATTTGGGGGTTTTATTTTTATGCCTTATTTTAAATATATATGATTTTTTGTTTAGAAATGTTTCTTAGCATCATTGCTGTTTGCAAATGTTAAATAGATTTATAGAAGATTGACTCTAATACTTTGAAGTTCCTAACACCTCTCTAAAACTGCTTTCCAGACTCTACCACTTATTGAAGCTGAGCATTACATGAACATGTTCTACTATGCACCTATGCTAACGTGAAGATATTAATTAAATAATTAATTAAGTATATGATCTATTGTTCCTATATAGTCCATTTTTAAATGGAAATATTAAAAGATAGATGCAATTTTCAACAAACTTTGTTCAGTACTCTGTGTATAACAAATATCTGCAAGACATTTTGGTGATGATGATGGTATATATGATTTCTTACCTTGGAGTAGCAGTGCATAGTTTAATAATTTTGTCTTTCAAATAAGCCAGCATCCATTTACAATGGACCCTTTTGTATTTGGGTCTTTTGATGTGAGCAAATAATTTTACTTGATTGCTTATTCACATTATAGGCAGGCTTCAGCAACCTACGTCAAGGAAATGAACTTGCTTAAGATGACTTGAAGTTGATTCGTTTGGATTTAGTTTGCTGGAGTTAACTGTGTGGTATGAATTTCTGTATAGCCATTTTCTTACATTTAAGCTCTGTAAAATATTCTAAATACCTACTTCTAATGCTCTACCATACTTCAAGCAAGAAAATGCCACTGTAACTGCAGTGATCGAAAGATGGCATTAATCATTGAGGGAAATGAGCAAAAAGGCTAATGAACACTATAAAGACAGACTGATATATTTTATGAAGTATGTTTATCAAGAGTTAACAGGATGGTAATTTATTTGCAGAGATAGCAGTTAGAATATGATTGAAGTTGTTGAATAGCCTGGAATACTTAGAATGATTTCACAGGGTACTATGTTTTTCACACTCATGTAGCTATATTTTATCAGCCTACTAATCTGAGTTACTTCCTAGGAGTATAGATATAGAATATGATTTTTTCAGCATTTAGCAGCAAACTTTTGAATGAAAATGCTTAAGCTATTTTGGTTTTACTTTATTTTTTTAAGTTTTTGGACATTAAAAGAGAAATTGGTATATGCTCTATTCAAAATTAACTACTCAGAGATGCATTAGCCTACTTTAGATTTTTTAAAAAGGGATTGAAATCTTGCAAGTAAATAGCCCTTCCTGTTTCTGTTCTCTCCCTCTTCAGAAGCAATCAAAATCTGAATTTGGTCTCTATTAAAGTACATACTAGAACTTGGATTCTCAGTTCTTGGACCTCCAGATTCCTAACCTTCTTGTCTTCTATCTCACATGAAACATCTTGTCATTTCCAACATTGGAGTTACCTACTGATCTTGATTTTAAGAAGCCACTCCCTGACAAGCAGAACCTCTCTCTGCAGCTTACTTCCTCTCGTTCTACTGTCGCTGCAGCAATTATATAACCCTTTATGATGATTAGTTTCTCATCCCTAGTGTATTTGTATATCCGCTTCTTCTCTTCCTTCCTTTTTTATACAACCTATTTATAATCAAAATAAGCATTCATTTAAAATAACTTCCAAAACTTTGTTTCTATGACCTGAAAGTATATCTTTGGACTAAACCAGGATCCTAACAGTTGATTGTGGTTCAGAAAACACAACTGTGCTAATTACTGTCATCATGGGTGGATACTGGTCTGGTGGACCCTAAAAGGTTATACAGGAGAAGAAAATGACAACCCACTCCAGTAGTCTTGCCTGGAAAATCCCATGTATGGAGGAGGATAGTAGGCTACAGTCCATGGGGTCGTGAAGAATTGGACACGACTGAGCAACTTCACTTTCACTTTCAAAGGTTATAGAAGGCGAAGCCTCTTTAGGAAAGAAGGAGCATAAAATTATACTGCAGAGTGCCCGTAGCCATTTTAATGTCACCTGACAGAAGATAAATTATATTAGAATAAGAAAAATAGAGAAAACAGTCTTAATAAATTGTGGTTAGAATATCTCTTTTTTGCAAACTTAACAAAAACATATGACCATGTAAAAATACCATTAGGGGCACTCAAAGGACTTTTTAAGGGCTAGGGGTCAATTAGAGGCCCTCATATTTAAGCTTCATTAAGCCCCTTGGACTGCAAGGAGATCCAACCAGTCCATTCTAAAGAAGATGAGCCCTGGGTGTTCTTTGGAAGGAATGATGCTAAAGCTGAAACTCCAGTACTTTGGCCACCTCCTGCAAAGAGTTGACTCATTGGAAAAGACTCTGATGCTGGGAGGGATTGGGGGCAGGAGGAGAAGGGGACGACAGAGGATGAGATGGCTGGATGGCATCACTGACGTGATGGACGTGAGTCTGAGTGAACTCCGGGAGTTGGTGATGGACAGGGAGGCCTGGCGTGCTGCAATCCATGGGGTCGCAAAGAGTCAGACACAACTGAGCGACTGAACTGAACTGAACTGAACATTGGAATACATTTGCCCTTGAGTATAACTTAAATTCTATGGCTATAAGTCTCGAGCAATACTTAACATGCCAAGAAATTTCTAGACACTTCAGTTTTTCTGACAACTGTTTCATATCCTCTCATTTGCCTCAGTCCTAATATGCACATTACCCTCATTTTAAGCTAATAATCTCCCATTGTAATTCATAAAGAACATACTTGCAATTAAATGGGAATTATCTTTTCTCTTACCAACCTATTTACATCTGTCTTCACACATTCTAATACAATAATGAAAGACTCTTCTGTATAGGCAGGAAAGGCAATGGCACCCCACTCCAGTACTCTTGCCTGGAAAATCCCATTGACGGAGGAGCCTGGTAGGCTGCAGTCCACGGGGTTGCAAGGAGTCGGACACGACTGAGCGACTTCACTTTCACTTTTCACTTTCATCCATTGGAGAAAGAAATGGCAACCCACTCCAGTGTTCTTGCCTGGAGGACTCCAGAGACAAGGGAGCACAGAGTTGGACACAACTGAAGTGACTTAGCAGCAGCAGCAGCTTCTGTATAGGCGTGCTCACTACCCATGCACTTGCCACATGGATACTATTCTCGCTTAATGCACTCAGAGTTTTGACACAATTTTTTCCTCTTTTCCATAAATTATTGTTATTTTTCTCTAGTTTAATACTTTATTAACATTGTATAATATTTCTCAGCTTAGAAGAAGCAAACACAAGATAAAGCAGAACACTGCACCCCCAAAATGCCCTTCCATTCTTTGTGAGAAAAATCTTATTTAAATAGACACTGCTGTTTCCATAAACTTACACCTCATTTTCTATTCAATCTATATTCATTCAAATAAGGATTTTCTCAAGGTATCATATTCTAGATCTGAAGTCATTTTTTCTCATTAGTTTGAAAGTATTATTCATTTTAATCTTTCATTTAATCTTTAAACTATTGTACATATGTAAGATGTATATCATGATGATTTGAATGTACATAGAAGGCAATGACACCCCACTCCAGTACTCTTGCCTCGAAAATCCCATGGACGAAGGAGCCTGGTAGGCTACAGTCCATGGGGTCGCTAAGGGTCAGACACGACTGAGCGACTTCACTTTCACTTTTCACTTTCATGCATTGGAGAAGGAAATGGCAACCCACTCCAATGTTCTTGCTTGGAGAATCCCAGGGATGGGGGAGCCTCGTGGGCTGCTGTCTATGGGGTCGCACAGAGTCAGACACAAGTGAAGCGAATTAGCAGCAACAGCAGCAGCAGTGAAATAATGATCCCAATCAAGCTAATTAAGACATCATCTCATGCAGTTACCTTTTGTGTGTATGCGTGTGGTGTGAAAGTGAAGGTCACTCAGTTGTGTCCGACTCTTTGTGACCCCATGGACTATATAGTCCCTGAAATTCTCCAAACCAGAATATTGGCACTTGAGATATACAATCTTAGAAAATTTCCTGTATTTAATACAGTATTATTTTTACTATTATTAATTATAATCATCATGTTTTACATTAAATCTGAGCTTACCTGTATTTCATTTAGTTTTGCTTGATAAGACTTCTGATGATATTTGGATATCATTTCTTTGTAGATAATCTGTTTTTTCTCTCTGGCAAGTTTAGAATTTTTTCTCCCTATTTTCAGAGTTCTGAAATTTCGCTGTTGCACATCTATGGGGGTGTGTGTTTCTGGGTGTCTAATATACCCAGTTTAGTACTAAGTGGGACTTTTCAATTTAGTGACCCATCCTGGTTTTCAGTACTGGAAATTTTTCACATAAAATTTTGTTACATATACCTCCTATCATTTTATTTAAAATTTTTTCAGTGTTATTGAAGTACAAATGACAAAATTGTATACATTAAAAGCATGAAATGTGATTATTTGACATACATATGCTTTGAGAAATAATTACCACACATCAATGACTTCACATAGTTACTTTCTTGGTTTCTTTTGTAGTGACTGTCCTTAAGGCCCTGACTGCTGCTTTGCCTTCCAGTTCCATTTCTATTCTACAAACATGGTTACCTCATTTGTGAGTGTAACTATATATACTTTTTGTATTTTCTTATATTGTATGCCTCAGTGACTTATATTTGGAACAAAGACAGTACCCAGTTGGGCAGTAACTGCCATAGTACCTAGTGGACAACCTGTCTGTGGACAACTAATATGGATAGCTAATACAGACAACTAGTGTGCCATAGAATCTTGTATTTCTCTGTGTCTTTGAGAATCTTACAGTGATATTAATGTCTTACCTTCTTTTTTCCCCTACCAACTCTTTTCCCTTAGCTATTGGTTTTCTTTTTTGAGAGTTTTAGTCGTTTTCTTTTGTTGAATTTTGTTGTTTCTCTTTTTCATGGGCTGAATTTTTCTTTTATTTTATTATTCTTAGTAGCAATGTTATGTAGGATTAGAAAAGATGGGTGGCTATAGAAGGAAATCAGTGCTCTGAAATTTGAGCATCTTGGTTTGCCAAGCCTTTCTTATTAATATGCTTTTTCTCCTGATATTGAGCACAGCTTAACAATTAGAAGTAGTCATCAGGAGAAGCAGAAAAAGAAATGGAATTTTGGAATGTATTTTTCTCTTAGTTTAGATTAAGTATATGGTTATTTCATATTTTTGGCAATGTAAAATATGATTTTATTCCCTTTTATCATCATTAAATATATTTGCCTCAATATATCTTCTTTTGGAATAATCATATCAATATTTATGCTTTTTTTTTTTACAGTATAAAGAAAAAATCAGAGCTCGAGTCCGAAATCCAATCTCTGTTGAAAATGAGGTCAAAAAATGAAGAGTTTCTTAAACAACTATACAAGGAAGCTTATAACATCGGTGCTGTTTTTCACCTAACCAGATTTAAAACAGAAGAGTTAGAACAGAAAGTAGCAGAAGTGAGAAGAAAATTCAAGGTTTGTATCTCTGTGTTCTTCTTAGTTATGAAAAGGTAATGAGCCTGAACTTTATTGATTTAATATTGATAGATTTTAATTTAAGCTATATTGGTTTTTTTCAGAAAAGTCACCCCTATAAATCAGAAGAAAAATCAACTTTTCTTTAGAGGTCGGCCTTAATAGAAGAGAAATGGGGCTCAATGTAGCTAATCAACACTTGTGCCCGCTCTTTTCTATCATCAACCTTAAACTACCTGGATCACCAAAAGAGAGTGATGCCTGGTTCCATCTCGTCCTACATATCTAAAATGTAAAATAGTTTCTGTCTCTGGCAGGAAGAAGGGATGATGGGAAGTGCCCTCGAACCCATACCAGGGAGTACCTACATTAGACCTGCAAGTTATTAGCTTCCGGAGTACCAAGCAATTAGTTGACCACAGCGGTGTGAAAACAACTGCTTTTAGACCTCAAATTCACTCCTAAGTGAGAGAGATGACAAATAGCCACTCCCTGCCACTTGAAATAGAGACTACCAAAGTCAACTTCATTACCACACCTGAAGAACCACTTTAACAGGCTACTCTTGTCCATCACACATCACGTCCAAACCTCTCCCATCTTTGACATTTTTTCTGGGGGCGGGGGCGGGTGGCTGTTCTGGGTGTTTGTTGCTGTGAGCAGACTTTCTCTAGTTATGGTGAGCAGGGGCTACTCTCTGGTTGCAGTGCTTGGGCTTCTCATTGTGGAAACTTCTCTTGTTGCAGAGCATGGGCTCTAGGGAGTATGGGCTTCAGTAGTTGTGGTGCATATGGGCTAAGTTGCCCTGCATCATGTGGGATCTTAGTTCCTGGACCAGGAGTTGAACCTGTGTCTTCTGCATTGGCAGGAAAATTCTTAAACACTGAACCACTAGGGAAGTCCCATGGCATACTTTTTAATTAAATATTTTGGTTATACAAGGATCTGTAACCTGTAGAATCTACATTTCTGTCCAGGCTCTGTAGTAGAACTATTTTCAATGAAGACTTTGTCTTGTGCTGTCTAACCTTAGGACATGTAGATTGCCTTCCCATAAATGGTTCTGTACTGGGAGATCAGGGTTTTCTTCCCACCCTGAGACCAGCTGTCCAGCTGACTGGGTGTATTGCGCCTGTGTCTCTTCCCATGGGTTATTTATTGAATGGGATTCTTGTATCTTATATATTCCAAAATTAGTATAATAAAAATTATATATAGAAAAAATAAATCTCAAAATTATTTTAGAAATATGGCAATGAGTATGTTATTTATAATTTAACTTTTCATTAATATGTGTATATCTATTCTTCATTTAAACTGTCAGTGAACATGTCATGCACTGATTTGGCCATTTAACAATATTTTGGTTTTTTTTTCAGTTGACAGGAAACCCTTAATATCATTCATGTATTTGTCTCATAGCTGTCACAACCTACTTTAATTCTTCACATGTATTGCTTCATTAATCTGAGGCACTCACTTATTAAGAAGAATGTTGTATTGAACTGTTTATTTTTTTCTAAATTTTCCTGATGACATAAACTATCATTTGTAGGCTAAGTGCAAATTTGATTTGACTCCACTGTACTTGCTTTGCCAAGACAAAGTGTCTCTCTGGTTAGATCAAGCAGAATTGAAGAAGTTGTTCATCAGATTCTTTATCACCCTGTGGTAGCTGAGAGATAACTAGAAGGAAGAAACAGAATGAAATTACTCCATTCAGTAAATACTCCCTATTGTTAAACATGTCTGCTAATCTCTGAATTGAATATATATAGGACACTAAATTTCTGTGATGTATTTATGTGTCAGAATGGTGATAACTTAAAAGTAAATTTATAGATAGTCTTTAGATAGTTTTTAGATAATTTGTATTTGTAGTAATTCATTTTTTATAATTTCTCCCTTTGTAATGACCCACTGTATTTCATTGACTAATTAAAGAAAGTCTATATAATTTTCTGAGTCAGGGCATCCTGTTTTCCTTGTGTGTTTCGTGTGTTTGTTGATCCCGGCCTGAAATTAGTCCTTAGTACGTGTCTTCCAGAAATGAATTACCACCTCTGAGCTAGATTTGAAAAATAACCTTGACGGGGGAGCCTGGTGGGCTGCCGTCTATGGGATCGCACAGAGTCGGACACGACTGAAGCGACTTAGCAGCAGCAGCAGCAGTGTCTTAGAAGTAGACTTTCTGAATTTTCTTTTTCAAATGTATCATAAAATGGCCCAATAAGTTTTAGGCAACTTAGACTAGAAGCAACTCTGAACAATCAAAATACCTAGAAGTTTCTGGAATTTTCCAGCTGTTGCAAATGATTTGCCACAGTATTTCCATACATTCAATCCTAATAACTGGTCTATTCAGAAAAGTCGTGATTAGCCAAGTCTTAGGATAAAATTAGCTGACAGTGATGGGAGATGAATCAATAAAAGGGAAAAATGTGTTCGATTATGGTGTGACCAGAAAATCATCCAGTGTTATCTGGAGAATGTGATATTGTAAAAAATAAATCTTGAAAGCTCTCATCAGATGTTAAGAACTTCTTAACACTTCAGTAGAAGATTTCTTTGCAAGCTGCAGGAATTTGCAGGACTTTTTGCTCAAACACATTGGAATTTTGGTAGAAAAGTAAAATATGAAGCCACTCTGATTCCAGGATAAACTTTTAGTGTTAGAACTAAGTGGAAACTTAGTAGAAAAGAAGGATGGCAGTAGAAAGGGTGACAGAGTTTTCTGCAAGCTTATTATATGCGAGTCTCTTTATACAAGTTAATTTAACATTCATAATTCTGTGTGGTTGTTTTTAATATTCTCACTTTGGAATTATTAATACAATAATAATTAATATAATAATTATTTTAGAGTGATTTTCCAAAGTAGCATGGCTTTTAGGTAGCTGTAGTGACTTTGGGGACAAGATCTTCTGATACTGATCTTGGAATAAACTAGTCAATTGGATACTAACTGAACATACACTCTGAACAACAAAAATTCAGTTAGATTCAAAAATTCAAAACAACCATGGCATGGATCATTTTTAAGACTTTGGGTCTTTTTTAGGATAGCATTAGGGTTACAGCAAGATCGAGTTGAAGGACAGAGTATTTTAACTGCCCTAAATATCTTGTATGCTCTTCCTCTTCATTCCTCTCCCAAAACCATGGCAACCACTGATCTTTTACTCATACTTTCACCTTTTTCACATTGTCCTATAGTTGAGATCATGCAGGAGAGACAGCCTTTTCAGATTGATTGCTTTCATTTACTAATATGCATTTAAGGTTTCTCTGTGTGTTTTCATGACATATAATAGTTCATTTCTTTTTAGCATTGAATAATATTCTACTGTCTGGATGCCACAGTTCATCCATTTATCTATTGATAAGTATCTGGGTTGCTTCCAAGTATTGGCATCTATAAATAAAGTCACTGTAAATATCGTGTGCAGATGTTTGTGTGGATCTGTGTTTCCAACTCCTTTGTGTAGATACCAAGTAATGTGATTGCTGGATCTTACAATAAGAATATAGTTTTGTCTTAGACGAAAACGTCTTCCAGAGTGGTTGGATCATTTGTTTCTTCTGTGAATTTTCGAAGATTATGCCTCTCAAGGAATTAGTGATTATTTAGGTTATATAATTTTTAAGCAAATAATTTTTCAGTGTTCCTTTATTATCTTTACAGTGTACATGGGATTTGTAGTGATGTCTCTTTTCTCATTCTTTTCTTCTGCATATTTTGTATTTAATTTGCTGTTGTTGTTTTTATAGGTTTCTAAGGTGGAAACCTAGGTTTTTGATTTTAGATCTTTCTTATTTTCTGATATATGTATTCAGTGGTGTGAATTTCCTTCTTAAGTACTACTTTTACTACGTATCACAAATTTTGGTAAATTACATCCACATTTTTATTTAGTTCAAAATATTTTAAAATATTTTGCAGTTGATTCTTTGACTATGTATTATTTAAAAATGTGTTTAGTCTCTACATATTTTGGAATTTTCTGGTTTTCTTTCTGTTATTGATTTCTAGTTTAATTCCATTGTGGTCAGATCACAGATATTGTATGATTCTGTTTCAAAAATTTAGATGTTTAATTGTTATTTTTTCTTTTTTTTAATTGAAGTATAATTGATTTACAATGTTGTGCTAGTTTCTTGTACAGTAATGTAATTCATGTATATATATATTCTTTTTCACATTACTTTTCATTGTAGTTTAGTTCAGTTAAGTTCAGTTCAGTTGCTCAGTCGTGTCCGACTCTTTGCGACCCCATGAATCCCAGCACGTCAGGCCTCCCTGTCCGTCACCAACTCCCAGAGTTCACTCAAATTCATGTCCATCGAGTCAGTGATGCCATCCAGCCATCTCAACCTCTGTCATCCCCTTCTCCTCCTGCCCCCAATCCCTCCCAGCATCAGAGTCTTTTCCAGTGAGTCAACTCTTTGCATCAGGTGGCCAAAGTATTGGAGTTTCAGCCTCAGCATCAGTCCTTCCAATGAACACCCAGGACTGATCTCCTTTAGGATGGACTGGTTGGATCACCTTGTAGTCCAAGGGACTCTCAAGAGTCTTCTCCAACACCACAGTTCAAAAGCATCAATTCTTTGGCGCTCAGCCTTCTTTACAGTCCAACTCTCACATCCATACATGACCACAGGAAAAACCATAGCCTTGACTAGACGGACCTTTGTTGGCAAAGTAATATCTCTGCTTTTGTATATGCTATCTAGGTTGGTCATAACTTTCCTTCCAGGGAGTAAGTGTCTTTTAATTTCATGGCTGCAGTCACCATCTGAAGTGATTTTGGAGCCCACCAAAATAAAGTCTGACACTGTTTCCACAGTTTCCCCATCTATTTCCCATGACGTGATGGGACCAGATGCCATGATCTTAGTTTTCTGAATGTTGAGCCTTAAGCCAACTTTTTCACTCTCCTCTTTCACTCTCATCAAGAGGCTTTTTAGTTCCTCTTCAGTTTCTGCCATAAGGGTGGTATCTGCATATCTGAGGTGATTGATATTTCTCCTGGCAATCTTGATTCCAGCTTGTGTAGTTTAGTAGAGGATACTAAATATAGTTCCCTGTGCTATACAGTACAGTCTTTACCTATTTATATATAGTAGTTTGTATCTGCTAACCCCAAACTTCTAATTTATTCCTCCCCACCTCCCTTCCCCTTTGGTAACGATGTTTGTTTTCTATTTCTGAGTCTGTTGTTTAATGAATAAGTTCATTTCATTTGTGTCATATTTCAGATTACACATATAAGTGATATCATATGAAATTTGTCTTTCTCTATTTGACTTATTTCACTTAGCATTTATCTAGGTCCATCCATGTTTCTGCAAATAGCATTATGTCATTCTTTTTCATGGCTGAGTAGTGTTTTTTAAGTGTTATTTTTAATGCTCTGTGAAAAAGACAATGTGTTATGTCCTTAGACTATTCTAGGCCACAGTAATATGGTCTATAACTTTATAGTTTAGAAGTTTGTTAGTTTTCTTGAGTTTATTTTTCCCCAAATATTTCAAGCAACTCAGCACTTTTTTTAGAGAAAAATCTTGGCTCTCACTTCAACTATTTATTCATTTCTGAATCAAAGCTTATAGACCTTTTATTTGACTAAAGTAAAAGTCAGAACCTACTGAGCAAGTCCATTTCAATTAACAGAACAGAGCTTTAATAAGCCAAACTTTGATTTGTGCACTTTACAGCTTCTAATCCCAATTCCAGGTAAGACTTATGGTTTTTTTGCAGTTATTAAATTTATTTTTATTGGAATATCGTTGCTTTACAATCTTGTGTTAATTTCTGCTGTACAGCAAAGTGACCAGCTATATGTATAATACAACCCCTCTTTTTTGGATTTCCTTCCAATGCAGGTCATCACAGAGTATTGAGTAGAGAGTTCCCTATGCTATACAGTAGGTTCTCATTAGTTCTCTATATATGTCAATCCCAATTTCCCACCACCCCTTCCCCCTTGGTATCCATACATTTGTTCTCTATATCTGTGTCTATTTCTGCTTTGCAAATACGTTCATTTGTATCATTTTTCTAGATTTCACATATAGGTAATATTATATAATATTTCTTTTTCTCTTTCTGACTTCACACTGCATGACAGTCTCTGGGTCCATCCACATCTGTGCAGATGGCATCATTTCATTCCTTTTTATGGCTGAGTAATATTCCTGTGTGTGTGTGTGTGTGTGTGTATACAGATTTATTCATTACTTTGTTGGTGGACATTTAGGTTGCTTCCACGTCCAGGCTATTGTAAACAGTGCTTCAGGGAACATTGGCGTGCTTATATCTTTTTGAATTATGGTTTTCTCTGGGTATATGCCCAGAAGTGCATTTGTTGGGTCATATGGTTGCTCTGGTTTTAGTTTTATAAGAACCTTTGTACTGTTCTCCATAGTGACTGTACCACTTTACATTCCCAGCAACATTGTAAGAGGGTCCCTTTTCTCCATACTTCTCTCCAGTGTTTATTGTTTGTAGATTTTTTGATGATGGCTCTTCTGACTGTTGTGAGGTGTTGCCTCATTGTAGTTTTGATTTGCATTTCTCTAATTTTTAATCAGTGATGTTGAGCATCTTTTCATATGTTTGTTGGCCCTCTGTATGCACAGTGGAGAAAAGACAGTCTCTTCAATGAGGGATTCTGGGAAGACTGGACAGCTACATGTAAAAGAATGATGTTAGAACACTCTCTAACACCAAACAGAAAAATAAACTCAAAGTGGAATAAAGACCTAAATATAAGGCCAGACACTATAAACCTCTTAGAAGAAAACATATTCAGAACACTCTTGGACATAAATTGTAGCAAGATCTTTTTGACTCATCTCCTGGAGTAATGAAAATAAAAATAAATGAATGAGACCTAATTAAACTTAAAAGATTTTGCACAGCAAAAGAAGCCATAAACAAGATGAAAAGATAACCTTTAGACTTGGAGAAAATATTTGCAAATGAAGTAGCTGACAAGGGATTAATCTCCAAAATATACAAACAGCTCATGCAACTCAATATTAAAAAAGAAGGCAAACAAATCAAAAAATGGCCAGAAGACATGATGGTATTTATAAAGTGATTATATAATGAATATTCTGATATTTTTTCATTGAGATTCTTGAGGGTTTATGTCTCATTAAAATCTAGAGGATATTACTTTTCACCATCTGCTACTGCCTCTATTGAGTTATGAATTGATACTATGTCCTGGGCTTTTAACAAAAGCTGGTAAAAGTATGTTCAGAGTTGACCATTGGTACTTAGGTTTTTCACACTAGTGAGAGAAGTGGTCATACTGTTCAAAATGTTCAAAAATCAATGCACCTGGTTTACTTTAGATTTCAGAACTAAGAGAAAATTTTTCTTGATATAAATTTTATTATTATTAACTAATTATTAATCTCTTATTATTAATTAAGCATGCTCTAAAGTTTCCTGTGTCCCTCTGTTTTAAGTAACCTAGAAGCTCAGAGTCACTTGTACTTTAAATTGATGGCATAGTCACTCTTCTTTATCCCTCTGATCCGTATTTTCACTCTTTTTCTTTTGTCCCATTGGATTTTAGTTTACCAAGATTCTTCTCTACTACATTCAGAGGAGGAATACTTCAGCAAAGTTGAATGAAAGGAAGTCACTAATTGTAATATTGGGACATCCAATTAGTGGTACATGTTTACTGGAGAAAAGTTTTACCGTACAAATAAAACAGAAATAGAGTGAAGGAGAAGGAAATGGCAACCCACTCCAGTGTTCTTGCCTGGAAAATCCCAGGGACAGGGGAGCCTCATGGGCTGCCGTCTATGGGGTCGCACAGAGTCAGACACGACTGAAGCGACTTAGCAGCAGCAGCAGCAGCATGTTAAGGCTTAAGTCCTTCAAAAGGCAACTAGGTGTTCCCTTAGTTAAGTACCAGTTTATTTTCCTGACACATGTATGTGGGAGTAGTAAATAGACCTGAGAGGTATTATATAAATAAAGCATATTGATGGCACAAACACTTGAGAACAAAATTAAACTTTATTTGACTTGCTGCAAAAACTATATGAAAACATAACTTCCATTCCTATTCTACTGAATTAGAGCTTTGTTTGCCAGAAAAGAGGTGATAAACTAGCTCTTTAGTATTTCCATTTAAATCTGTGAATTTTGTTTCTTTTTCTCTCTTTTCAAAGGGATATGTGATTTTGTTGAAAGAGTATAGGTTCTGGAGTCAAATGTTTCATAACTTAAATTCCTGTTCTGCTAAGTATGTATTTTGAAAATATTGCTTAACCATATTGAACCTAGGTTTTTCATCTCTTAAATGTGTATAGCAATACTTACATTGTGCCTTGTGTGATAAATGAATATAAAACATTTTGGAGCCTGACAGATGATATATTTTCAAAAACATTAGGGATAAACAACTTAAAAGATACTTCATAGACTAGGGCTACTTTCACTTTTTAGGATAATACAGTCTTCAATAATTGACTTGCACATTTAACTCAAGTCTGTCTCCTGATAAATGTATAGATTCTAAGTAACATATTGAAAGTAATCTATTTGTTGAATGCTTAATGTGAATATCTCCTTCAGTCTACTACTTTGTACGCATTATCTTCTACTCTCACAGTAATTTTGTGAAAACAGAACATGTTATGCCAATTTTACATAAATCAAAACTAATATTTGATAAAGGCAAAGACATTTCAGTATGCTGCTGCTGCTGCTGCTAAGTTGCTTCAGTCGTGTCTGACTCTGTGCGACCCCAGAGACGGCAGCCCACCAGGCTCCCCCGTCCCTGGGATTCTCCAGGCAAGAACACTGGAGAGGGTTGCCATTTCCTTCTCCAATGTATGAAAGTGAAAAGTGAAAGTGAAGTCGCTCAGTCGTGTCCAACTCACAGCGACCTCATGGACTGCAGCCTACTAGGCTCCTCCGCCCATGGGATTTTCCAGGCAAGAGTACTGGAGTGGGTTGCCATTAGTGACTCTCATAGGCTGCTGGAGTATCCAGCTCAGTATAAATTAATAGAACCTTTCTGAAAAGTTAATTTATCAATAATAAGTAAAGAATTTGAAGTGTATTCATAATCTATAATTCATTAACATTATTTATTAATATAGGACTTAAAAATCACCAGATAATAAAGACAAACAGAAGCTGCTGCTGCTAAGTCGCTTCAGTCTATACAGATGCAATTTGAAGGTGTTTATGATTAACTACGTAATAACTGCCAGAAAATACATTACAGGGGGACAAGAATTATTGTCTATTTTGTACACTGCTGCATCCCTAGCTCTAACAGTGCTTAGAAAAAAGTAAGTACTCAGTAAATTTTTATGGAAAGCTTGAGTACATAGTTGGAGAATGCAATGGCAGCCCACTCCAGTACTCTTGCCTGGAAAATTCTATGGACGGAGGAGCCTGGAAGGCTGCCGTCCATGGGGTCGCTAAGAGTCGGATACGACTGAGTGACTTCCCTTTCACTTTTCACTTTCATGCATTGGAGAAGGAAATGGCAACCCACTCCAGTGTTCTTGCCTGGAGAATCCCAGGGACGGGGGAGCCTGGTGAGCTGCTGTCTATGGGGTCACACAGAGTCGGACACGACTGAAGCGACTTAGCAGAGAAGCAGAGTACATAGTTAACATACAGTGGGAAAATTTAAATACACAGATTTCTAGGTAATAGAGTAATAGTTAAATATATGAGTACAAGGATAAATTGTGAGTTCATTTCATTTAGAATTTTTTAAAATTAATGAAAGTCCTCTTTTTTAAGTGGCTGAAAAAGAACTTACAAGGGTAATTTTACCCAAGATAGTATTCAGTCTCTAGATCTAAAAAGGAATGCACCAAAAAGTCAAAACGTGTATCTCTGGCTTTACGGTTTCATTTTAATTTTTTTAGTTTTAAAATATTTCTACAAAAAGCACATATACCTTCATAAAAAAAATGATAGATGAAGTAGCATTATTGTGTTTACTTTTGGATAGAACCAGGTTGGGTGGGTTGCATCCTGGACTTGCTTTAGGGCCCTTGACCACCTCAAACTGCCCTAGCAATTCACAGCCAGAGCTGCCCTGCACCACTAATTCAGCCCAGCCCACTTGTAGAAATCCCAAATTTTGCTTTATGGTTTTAATTCTTAATTTTAAAGTCTATTTATCTCTCTCCGTGTCTCATACCTTATGTAATTAATTCTACAGCCTTTTCCTTAGTGCCCCTTTTGTCACTGGAAATGAAAGGGATGAAACATCCGTGATTATTAGCTTAGATCTATTTATGTTTAGGTTCTCCTTCCATTTTCTCCTTTAACATGAGTCTCTGGACACAGAGCATTGACTGTTCCACTTTGCTCTTCAGCTGTCCTTTCTCCTCACGCAGGAGTCTCTTCCATTAGAATAGCTCTCTGCTGCCACCTGCTGGTTTCTGAGTGCTAAAGCCGGGCAGCTAGTCAAAGGGGATGGTTTCAGCGTAGGCTCTTCCGAGCGAGCCTCTGAGATGCTGTCACCGCCTTCCCTCAGCTTCTTTGAAACTCTTCAAAGCGATCTTCTTAATGCATTTTTATTCCTTTTCTCCAAAACCATATTTGAGTAGCTGTGACAGAGACCTTATAGCCACGAAGTGTAGATTATTTATTGTCTAGCCCTTTACAGGGAAATCTTACAGACCCTGCTCTGAAGCATGTAGGAATAGCAGACGCAGGGGATATTCACAGCCCATAGAGATGCAGGAACGTACCCACATAAGAGTTGGTTGTGGAAGAAGCTGTTCTCCTGCAAAGCAGGGTAAGGCATTACGGAAGAGGGCGGCTGTGTTCAGTGTGTGGCCCAGAAGCAGAGAAGCTTGGTGTAGGTTGACTGGCGTGAATAGAGTTTCTGGGTGGAGAACCTGCCTGAGGGCTGGAAGTTCCTCGCAGACCAGGCGACAACAGTTGTGCCGTAGGAAGGAGAAATTAGTGAGGACCAAAACAAGGCTGGGAATCCCCTTTGCTTGTAAGCCCCTCTGAGCCCTCTGCTGATAAAGCCTTACTTTACTCCAGCCGGCAGAAGAAAACTGTTCACTGTTCACTGTTCACGCACAAGACCCAGCTCCAGTATCTCAAAGCAGAGTTAAGAGTGCAGTGAGGGCTAACAGACAGTAATTAGGTAACTGGCACAAATATACAATCCACACACACACTTCTCTGATTTGGTTGCTTGCCACGTGACTGAGTTATAACATGTTGCATTTGTTATCACTTTTAAATTCTCTTTAATCTTATAATGTCCCTTACACTTTAGTTTGTCTCTCATCACACAGACATTTTTTAAGGAGTCAAGGCCAGTTACTTTGCAGAATTTCTCTCAATGTGGATTGATCTTTGTGTTTACTCATGATTAGATTCAGGTAAAACACTTGTGGCAGGAATATTACATAAGTTATAATGTTGTATCACTAAGACATATTATAAAACACACGGTGTAAGTTTGTCTCATGACCAGTGATAGCTGTTGTTGTGGTTCAGTCACTAAGTTGCGTCTGACTGTTTGCCACCCCATGGACTGTATAGCATGCATTCCTCCCGTGTCCTTCACTGTCTCCCAGAGTTGGCTTAGATTCATATCCATTGAGTCGGTCATTCTATCTAACCATCTCACCCTCTGCCACCTTCTTCTCCTTTTGCCTTGAATCTTTCCCATCCTCAGAGTGTTTTCCAGTGAGCCAATTCTGTGTATCAGGTGGCCAAAGTGATAACTAGTGATAATAAGTTTGATCATTTGGTTAAAGTTATGGTTTATCCATGCTCCTGCTATAATTAACAAGTACTCAACTGAGTGATTATCTTTCCTAGTAGCTCAGATGGTAAAGAATCCGCCTACACTGTGGGAGACTTGGGTTCAATCCCTGGATCAGGAAGATCCCCTGGAGAAGGGATAGGGTACCCACTTCAGTATTCTGGCCTGGAGAATCCCATAGACTCCCCATAGAATCCCAGTTCATGGAGTCTCAAAGAGTTGAACACGACTGAGCAGACCTTCACTTTTACTTTCAACTGAGTGCTATCGTAAGAATATGGAAATGTTTCCAAAAAGTTCACCCAATGGACTTAGCATTCATTGATAATTCTTGGTTGAATTACCAATGATTGACTTCATTATTGTAACAGGTGTGAAATGATGATGTTCCTGGGCTTTCATTCCCGTTACTGTACTTTGGCAGTTTGAAAAACCGAAAAGCCTGGCCCAGGTTGGGCTGCAGAGTGCATTCGTGAGAAAGGCAGTCTTCTTTCAGTGCTTATTCAGTTACTTACCTTCTTGCCTTCCCTACCACCTCACCCATTTCCCTGCATCTTGGGGAAAGTGTCCTGTAGGATTTGTTTCATTGTTTCTCCTTAAGGTGCTGTTTATGAGTAAGAATCTGTGTGATAGTTGGATGAATCCCAAGTTTCTCATTATATAGAAAGACATTTTAAAAACATATTTTTGACTGTGAAAAGCCCTGAAATTTTACAATTTCATACCCCAGCCTAGGGTCTAATTTTTGTTGCTGTTGTTATTTGTTAATGCATTTGTTCAATAAATTGTTCATTCAATAGAGATTATGTGCCAGACAGACGACTGAAAGCTGAGAAGAGGAGGGGGCTTACTTCAGAGGGCTGCATAGTAGCCCAGGCTGCAATGTCAAGCAGCTCGGCATTGATACTTGTTGAATCTTAGTCATGTGGCAACTTCCATGACATTTGTGACCTTAGGTTTCTCATCTTTGAATTGCAGGCCTGGCATGCTGCATTCCATGGGGTTACCAAGAGTCAGGCATGACTGGGTGACTGAACAACAGCAACAGCTGTAGCTAAGTCACTAAATGGATATGATCACTCATGTACACGTGCGTGTTGCACGAACACGTACACACACAACACACAGGCAGCCCTCACTTTCCGCAGCCTCAAGTTAACTGAAACTTGTGCATCTCTGACCATTTTGCAAGGTCCCTACATGGATTGATAGGGGTGCCTATCTGTATAAAATATCCTAGGAAATTCCCTGGGATACAGCACGTTCTCAAAAAATGGTACTTAGATGATTAAATCTGGGAATCTTTTTACAACTACTGTAGCTCACTGTCATTGTCCAGTCTCTCTTTTTGAATGTTTTCAATGATAAGCGATCGGTATTTTGCTAAGAACACTACACTCTGGTTCTTATGTTAAGCCTACAGTAATTCATACCCATTTTACCCTGTACTGTTTTTTGCAGTGACGTGATCCGTGCTGCAGAATTTAAAAGGAAGCCTTTCCCTAGTGTTCATAACCTTCTAAGCAGACTCTGTTTTAGAGCCAGCTATCGTGTCACTGGAGCCTTCCCAGCTGGCACTAATGGTAAAGAATCCGCCTGCAATACAGGAGATGTAAGAGACATGGGTTCAATCCCTGGGTTGAGAAGATCCCCTAGAAGAAGGCATGGCAACCCATTCCAGTATTCTTGCCTGGAGAATCCCATGTACAAGGGAGACTGGTGAGCTACAGTCCATGAGGTCACAAAGAGTTGGACATGAAGCAACCTAGCTTGCATGCACACATGGCATCACTGGCGGATTGGTGTATCTATAACACAAAGTCTCGGTTAGATTCCTCTGTCTCGGGAATAGGTGGCTGAGTTACAGAGTCCAACAGTCCAATTGCTTAGAAAGCCTAATGGAAAAGCAGACTTTGCAAAGGAAGAGACAGGACAGTCAGAGGCTCTACACTAAAATATTTCGGTCATATTGAAGGATCCTAGGTATCCAGGCATCACTGAGATCCTAAGGCAATGAAATAAAGTCCCTGGGCTCTCTATGTAGATTAGCATCCTGCTTCCAATGTGTGCTAGCTTTTTGCATTCTGGCAATTTATATAATCTGTCCCAATTTTCCCATTTGCAAAAGGAGACAATACTAGCGATTTCATGGATTTCATTGTGAGGTTAAAATAAACTCTACATAGTAGGCAGATAATAATACTTTGCCTATAAGTCTTAGTAGCACCAATGATAGTTTTATCATTGAGGGGACTCATGACAGAAGCTTCGTGGATGTAACTGCCCAGATTCTATTTCAGAAATCAGTTAAGTCACTTTGCTTGAGGTCATTCCCCTTCCAGGTGCAGCAAAGCTGGGGGCCTGTTCTTGCTCCAGGACACCCCGTGGTGTTGACCAAGCTTCTTGTTGGGGATGCTTTGTATTAAGAGCTCAGGCTATGTTTTTGCTTAATCCCGCATCATCTCCCATCTTCTTTCTATTTTCCCATCATGCCCCTTCTCCAGTCCAACAGGAGTTGATTCCAAGTACATGCCTTAATAAGAATTCTGCACACAAAACCCCACCACCTCAGAGTCAGCTTTACAGGGAATACTTCTAATGAAAACAGGAAGGGATGACAGATAGGTCCCCTCACTCAGATGTTGCACTGTGTGTCCTGAGACCTGTGACCCTCAGAGCTCACCTTAATGTCAGTCTTAGGCTAATTCTCAGGTTCTTGAAGGTCAGAGTAACTTGGTAGCTCTCCTAGGAACTGATCAACTTCCCAGCATTTGGCCAGTGCTTGGATGGACAGAGTATGCTTTCAGGAAGGGGATAGTACTGAGGGAAGGCCTTGAACATCTGGCTGGAAACACACCCTGTGGCTGTTGGAAGTTGAAATCAGCAGCCCAGTCAGTAACAGGCACTGGGTTGGCAAAGAATCCATTTGGTTATTTCCATACTATCATCCAGAAAAATCCAAATGACCGTTTTGACCAACCCAGTAGTTTCCCTTCTGGTGACCTGTCATTTGGCCTTGCTCTGGGTCATGGAGGTTTGGGGGCATGGTAGAAAACAGAGCCTGAAAGGGTTCCCTGAGGGGTGAGAGTGAAGCTACAGATGTTGTCTTGCAGGGAGTGCATGTTGATCCGCTGGTAATAGGTTGAGTTGGTTTTGTATGGAAATACAGGTTTCAAAATTTCATGGGACTCTTTCCCTTCTTTTCAAAGAAATGCACTTGTTTTACTCTTGCATCTTCAGACTTCTAGCCTATTTTATTACAATGTCTCATATTCTGGCTTCTCAGGTGGCAGAGTGGTAAAGAATTTGCCTGCCAGTGCAGGAGAGGCAATGGCAGCCCACTCCAGTCTAGCCTGGAAAAATCCCATGGATGGAGGAACCTGGTAGGCTGCAGTCCATGGGGTCACTAAGAGTCAGACATGACTGAGCAACTTCCCTTTCACTTTTCACTTTCATGCATTGGAGAAGGAAATGGCAACTCACTCCAGTGTTCTTGCCTGGAGAATCCCAGGGACAGGGGAGCCTGGTGGGCTACCATCTATGGGGTCACACACAGTCAGACACGACTGAAATGACTTAGCAGCAGGAGAGGCAGGAGACTCCTTGAGTTCAGTCCCTCAGTCAGGAAGATCCCCTGGAGAAGGAAATGCAACCTACTCCAGCATTCTTGCCTGGGAAATCCAGGGGACAGAGGAGCCTGACGGGGCTCCACGGGGTCACAGAGCATTGTACACGAGGGACTGCACACACATACTGCCTACAGTTTTTATTGGCCTTATTTATGCAAATTCTTTTTGTATGATGTTAATTTATATAAGTTCAGGAACTTGAATTCACTTAAACAATAGAGTTCTCTCTTACTGGCAATTAAAAAAAACTAAAAGGATGAATGAATCTTAGTTCAGTTCAGTTCAGTTGCTCAGTCGTGTCCGACTCTTTGCAATCCCATGAATCGCAGCACGCCAGGCCACTCACATCCATCGAGTCAGTGATGCCATCCATCACTGACTCATCCTCTGTCATCCCCTTCTCCTCCTGCCCCCAATCCCTCCCAGCATCAGAGTCTTTTCCAATGAGTCAACTCTTCACATGAGGTGGCCAATACTGAAGCTTCAGCTTCAGCATCATTCCTTCCAAAGAAATCCCAGGGCTGATCTCCTTCAGAATGGACTGGTTGGATCTCCCTGTAGTCCAAGGGACTCTCAAGAGTCTTCTCCAACACTACAGGTCAAAGGCATCAATTCTTCGGCGCTCAGCCTTCTTTACAGTCCAACTCTCACATCCATACATGACTACCGGAAAAACCATAGCCTTGACTAGATGGACCTTAGTCGGCAAAGTAATGTCTCTGCTTTTGAATATGCTGTCTAGGTTGGTCATAACTTTTCTTCCAAGGAGTAAGCGTCTTTTAATTTCATGGCTACAGTCACCATCTGAAGTGATTTTGGAGCCCCAAAACATAAGGAAACATTAATTAATCCCCATTGCATCCCGAGTAACCTTCCTAAAACACACACCTTGCTTAACATTCTTCACTAATTTTCTTATTGTGCCTTAAAGATTCTACAAAAGCTGATAGTTTATCTTTTCAGCTTCATGCCTTACCATTTTGTGATTTATCTTCTTGATAAACACACACGCACACACATTTTTCAGTTACTATTTTGAAATACAGTGTACTTTTTCTAGTCTATAGAGTCATTTGTAATTTGGCTCCCTTAACACTAGTTGATAAAACTACTGTTACCTGTTATCATATTAGAAGAGGCAACTAATTTCTTTTAAATTATCAAAATACATCATTGAATAAATTGGTTTTAAATGTAGGTATATCCTTGAGTGAAGTAATAATATAATAAAGGTATTGCTTTCTTTATCTCCTCTTTTCTTCTTTGGAGTTATTTTGCTTTATTTTAGAAGAGTGTAATTTTGATGGGTTGCTATATTAAGGAAATGGGTTGTAGGAGAGACTTATTGACTTGTTTCTTTAGAATGTCTGTGTAGACTCTGTTATATGATTCAGTAATGAAGGAAGAGTTTTAGAGAACTTCAACAGTTCTTCTTTACAAAGCCGTACATCTTTTTTTAATACAAAGGTCAGCTTAAATCCAGGACAACTCCTCCCTCAAATAAGGGGTTCCAAGAGGTAATTCTAAACACAGAAGGAAAATTTTGAGTTACTTCTAAATCTGGTTGTGTGATAATATAAAGTACAACTATAAAGACATTAAGACTCTCTATCCAAGTATCAAATAGAAAATTTTTTCCAGATATTTTTTGTCCACCATCTTTCAAGGAATGACTTTTTAAAATAAGAAACAACCAAAGAGAAAATTTTTTCTAGCCACATGGAGAATCTGATCACATTTTGTAAACTTTAAACTTGAATTCATCTGTCTCGCTTTCAAAATGGAATGTGTTCATTCTGGAAAATAGTAAAAGCAGACTGATATTTTTAAAAAGAGTAATTGAAGACTATCTAGTTTTTCCTTTTTGATTTTCTTACTTTGATATTTTAGTTCAAGTTTATAACATACAATTAATTGAACAGATATTCTGTATTCTATTTCCTGGTATTATATCACTTACTAATTTTGCCTCAGATAACATCAGAGTTTTTTTTTTTTTTTAATGTAATACTCAGTTTGTAGTGAACAGTTAGTCTTCATTTTAACCTAAGTAAAGTGTATTTTGTGTTAACAGTTGTCTTAAAATGTTTTGTGACTTTCATACATAAAACCTCCTTTCGTTTTTTAAAAAAATTGATACTGTATAGGGCAGAGAAGACTTCCTGAAGAAACTCACTCGAGGTGAAGTGGCTAACGGAATGATGATTCAGGTAAACCCAATTGGTTTCAATATTTTATTCTTTTTTAAATTTGCAGTTTACTTAGCATTTTAAATTTGCCTGGAATGAGGCATCTTTTCACTATTTGGTTTGCAAGCCAGCAGTTTTCTCTCCTTAGCTGATGACAGTTGCCCTCTGTGTACAACTAGCAGTGTCTGACCATGCATAAAGAAACTGACCTCTCATACACGTATCTCATTTTGTGGCTTAATGGGAATTTCTGCCAGTCTAGTAAAAGGGCAGTGTCTCTTTAGTTTGCTTTGTGATGATGTTATGTTTTCTTTAGTTTTAGTGTCTTTCAGCTGAATTCTTTTATTTAAGACTGAAAAAAAAATGCTATGATATTTCTATATAAAGATTTTGAAACTAAAACATTATAGCTAGCAGGGCTTCCCTGGTGGCTCAGATGGTAAAGAATCTGCCTGCAGTGTGGGAGATCTGGGTTGGGAAGACCCATGGAGAAGGGAACAGCTACCCACTCCAGTATTCTGGCCTGGAGAAAGCCATGGGCAGAAGAGCCTGGCAGGCTACAGGCCATGAGTTCACAAAGAGCTGGACAGGGCTGAATGGCTTTCACTTTCACTGTTTAGCTATAAACACTGTATAGCTATTTTTTACTTTTTAAAATCTTTGTCTACCACCTGCATATCTTTTGGATCCCAGACTAGGTGTTCTGAACCCTGGCGTGTTTCTAGATTGTCTCCCCTTCAGAAATACATAAGTATTTGAAACCATTACTATAAAGAGAGTAAAATCAAGACAAAAAACAGTCCAAAATTGGTTATTAAAAAAAATTTGAGATTATCTGTACTTCTGTTCTTCTCTGAAGCAAACACAAATTTTGTAATTTTTTTCTGTTGGCAAATTTGACATTTTCAAACATATAAAAGCAGTGTTTCTCACATTCTGTATGTTTGAAAATGCCAAATTGTCTCATTTTTTTGTCACTGTTTATAAGCCCAATAATTCAATAATATTCCAGTTTTTTTTGCTTAATGTGAAGTTGCTCAGTCGTCTCCGACTCTTAGCGACCGCATGGACTGCAGCCTACCAGGTTCCTGGATTTCTTCTTATTGGTTTTATTTAGTCTTAGACTGCAGGACTTACATATATTACAAAATTTGTCATTAAAGTGTCCTCCTCTAACTTTATTATCCTCCAGCACATAAGAATATCTGATTTCTATTGTCTATTAAATTTTTTCTCATTTTTTCTAATAATGCCCTTAAATATGCTATATTTTAATGGTATCTTTATATATACACTGTAAATATACTATATTTCTACCTATTGCTTTTTTATGGTGGCATTTATTGTTTTTATTTTTAAATATTACTACCCAGCACAGGATAAAGTCTCAATAAATGTTTAGGTAATTAATAACAATGAATTATTTAATAATCTTTGCTGGCAGAAAAAACTCTTTTCCCTTCAAGAAGAACAGACACTTGAGAAGCAGGACCTTCTGAGAAAGAAAGCAATCTATTCCCTAGCACTGGCAGAAATGGAGAAACCACTGCTTAAACTAGAAGAAGAAGCTGAAAAAATCAAAACTTGCCACCAAGAACATGCTGATGTAAGCATTTATCATTAATCCAGAAACTAATTTGAGGGAATATTTAGGTCGCTAAATTATTTATGCAGTTTACAGTATCATTTGGAAAATTAGGATTTCACATTGGAAGATGTAAAATCATGGACAAAATAAGCAACTATTCTAGGACCACACAAGTGGTCTACAGTGGAATTACATAGCAAGACAGTATTAATGTTATTTCCTGGAACCCTTTACTTAGAGTATACCTAGGAAAAGCAATTTCCAAATGAATGAGTGGTGATTTTTCTGGTATGATTACCCACTGTAGGAAATTTAATTCAAAGTCTTCACTGCTTGTTAGTTAAATTCCAAAGCTGTGCTTGTTCAAATATGAAAGATAATGCGTCCTGACATTTTCATGGTAAATTTGTGATGTGTATAGATGAAGTGAAGACAGCTGGGATGAAAAATAAGCAAATGTTGATAAAATATTTTCAGAACAACAAGTTTATGGCAGTAACTGATATTACTAGCCCTTCCCTAAAAAAGATTTAATAGGAAAAATATGTATACATCATATCATTAGTCTTTTGAAGAAGTAGAAGGTGTGGTAAGTATTATACATTCTTGTCCTCAGCTCCAGGGAGAACATGCATATATTCATTTGGGCCATTTTGGCAACAGAATTGTTTTTTTATTTGCAAATGATGATGTGACTTTGTATTTTTTAGACTTTGCTACTTTTCAGAATTTCACTTATTAAAAACTTTGTGATTTTCAGTTTCCTTATTATGAAATTTTATTTTGATCTTCAAAGCATCTCTCTAAAATAAGCAAGAGAGAGTTTAGCTATAACATAGACATGAGAAAACTTGAGCCTCCCTGCATGAAGCAACTTGTTCAAGGGCATAAACCATGGAAACAACAAACTTTGAGTGTACATCTCAACTTAGGACTTCCAGTGCTTATCCCAGAGCTCATGTAATGAATATATAACCAGTATTAAGAACCAGTGAGATAAATTATTTTAACAATGGCTCCTCCTTACACTAACGATAGGAGTTTATTAGTTACATCCAAGCCTTGGTGTAATCATCTGAGAATGATAATGAATACCAGAAAAGATTAATGACTTTTACTTTTTACTTTATGCTAGCCATTGTTTTCTACTTTCTTGTAGTAGGAATTTGGTTTATTATTCTTTAGTAGTGTATAAATTATGAACACTATTAATTCAACATAAATTCTTGTAAGAATAAGTTTTCACACACTATAATGAGTACTGAAAATTTGGAGTTTTAATTTTGATTAAAATGTTTAAATATTGTCAGGAAAATTTATTATTTTTCTGTGAGTTTATTAGTTGTTATTACTTAGCTAAAATTGATTATCATTTTATTTTCTTTGGATATTCAAGTTGCTATTAGGATTATGGGTATCATAGTATGTTTTTGTAATTCATGTGTGGTCATCCTTTCCTTGTACACCAAAATATATATTGTTGTGATTAAAATAGTCGCTTGGGAACTGTCTACCTTAAACCGAGACAATTGGACTATTAATATTGCACATCTTAATTTCTAAATTGTCCTATAGTTGCTAGATGAAGTAATTGAGAAGAGAGGTGAAGTTAAAAGAAATGTAGAAAAAACTAAGAAAAAATTGCGAAGAAAGGGGAAGAAAACCCAGGATGCAATAATAAAAACTGAGGTAAGAAATTTAATGTCAAAAAATTATTTTGAATTTGCAGCCTCTTCATGTAAATGAAAACTATTCCAGCAAATTTAATTTTAGATGAATGTCTGTTATTTATAATTGGTTACACTAAATTGATCTTGCATGCATGTGTGCACATAGGGGTGCCCACACACACAGTCTCTGTGTCTTCATTTTCTCTCTTACAGTGTCTTTCTTTCCCACTGGGCTAGTGTATCTTCCCATTACCTTTCCTACCTTTCCTAAATCCCTAGAGGGATCTGTAGTGTCTCAGACAGTACCATGTTTCTGAAAATGAGACCAGTGTACAGACTAAAACATTTGTTAATATCTGACATGTTACCCTCAAGCTGATATGTAGGCTGGGTGAACCAACTGACTATATATCAAAGGGCTTTAACGTACCGTTTAAAGCATTGTCTTTAACTTTCCATCCTCTGAATATATTTTAAAGGTAGCACCAGTAGCTACTAAGAGTCAGACAAGACTTAGAGACTGAACAACCACCACCACCACCACCAATAGGATTTGTCAGTGAACAGCATGTGGGCCATGAGGTAGACGTGCAATTGTATTTAAATAAAGCTGATCCTCGGGCCACAAAAGAAATATTTTTAAACATTACCAAGGAAAATAATATGTACAATAATAATAACATGTTAATATTTTGCATTTTTAAGAAATACTTTGCATGGTTCTAAGTGCTCAGACCTATTAACTAATTTCATCTTCATGATAACTCTATGAAGAGTGTGCTGTTATTATCTCCACTCTGTGGTTGAAGAATCTGATGCATTGTTCTTTAATTAACTTGCTCAGTTTCACACACCTTCTTAATGAGGGTGTTGAGATTCATTATATCTGGCACTAGAATCTATCTATGCTCTTAACTATTACATTATACTGGTCAAATCATACAGGTTACTTTACTGATCCTAATAAAGTAAAATCGTAACTCAATCCCAAAATTATAACAAAAAATGATATGTAGACCACTGGAAATATTTTTTAATCACATTTTCATTATTTACTTCTGTGTTAAGAATATTTAGAAATACAATTTACAATTTACTTACAAGTGACTGATGATAAAGTATAAAGCAAAATTTATGAGATGGGCCAATGTTACAATTTGGTATTACCAGTAAAGTTTTGGTAAAAACAACTGAAAGTATTTGGCGTATCTATTAAAGGCAAAGAGAACATGTTATGAGAAGAATTAAAACAGGCATAATTATATACAAAATTGCATGAAAATTTGTCTTAAAATCTTGATGAATTATATGATTTATCTATAAAAGACAAATTATGAAAACTAAGAAAAAAATAGCAAAAATAGATCAATAACAATAAAATTGGTGTAATTTTAGTAAAGGCAAGGACAAGCATAGATACTTTATAAGCCTCCCTACAAAAACCAAGTTCAGAGCATAAGAAAGCATGGAAAGTGTTTAAATTTATTATGAAAAAATATAACACTGAAGCCATAACTGAAAAATATATAAGAAAGAAACGTGCAAGTGATCTCACTTATGAACATGACAGTTTAAAATGTATTGTGAATTGAATTTTGCAATGTGCTGAAAAGAATATACTATGCAAAATAAGACTCCTTTGATGAATGTGAAGATGACTCAACATAAATGTACTAATATAATTCACTGCATGTACAGAAATGAAAGACAATTCACTTAAAATAAAATTAATAAAATTCAAAAGCCACTTATTTATTTTTAAAAAAAACTTTTAACTTGAAAACATGTGTAATAGTATCTACTGGTATCTTCCTGCAAACATGATGTTTAATTATAAATCATTATGTGCATTTCCATTAAAATCAGGGAAAAAGCATTCAGGCCAGCTCTCGCTACCCAGCATACTACTGTTCTTAATAACAAAGCACTTGTAACATGTGTCACAAAAGAGAAAACATATGTGTTCAAGACTGTAGTGGAACGCCTCCAGAGTTCTTCTGTCCAGATCTGCATATTCACTAAAATATTAATTAAAAATTGCCAAAGGTGGTATATCTAACAAATACAAATAAATTTCAGTGGAAAACATGGGTGAATACCTGTGTGTGTGCTCAGCATCATAGAAGTTACTAACAGTTGGAGGATTAGAGAAGAAGGCTTCTTTGTCTTTTTTTTTGTCCTTCACATTAATTTGTCTTTCCAGTTGTTGAGTACTTAAAATGTCTTAAACGTTGTTGGAAGTTTCTGGAGTTGGGGAAGTAAAAGGAGAACTTGGTTCACTCAAGAAGTGCATCATCTTGTTGGGAACAGACAGCCTTAATATACTGTGAGCAGAGCCCTGACAGCGGTGTAATAGTGTGGGAAGAGTCGAGCAGGAGTCAACACAGATGAATCAAGGGCATCCAGGACGATTTTTCAGAGGAGGTGATGTCTAAGAACAAGAACCACTAATAGGAAAATCGGAGGTTGAATTGCTATGATGTTGTAGACAACAGAGATGATGTACACAAAAAGACTGAAAGGATAATTGGCGCTGAAAGCTTTCAACAAATGGTTCCCATTGCTTTCATTATTATATAGTTTTTAATTTGATGAAGAAATGAAGTTAGGACATTTTAGAAACAGACCTTGTGTTTGCAAAGCAAAGAGGTCATGGGAGAATGCTATGTGTTTGTGGAATTGCAAGCACTTCGGCATGACCAGAGAGCAGGTTACCTGTTAGTAAGACTGAAAAGAGATTAAGTTAGTGAGAAAGCTAATGCCTAGATGAAGGAATGCCTGTGTATCATGCTATGGAACTCTATTCTAAAGAAAATTGCAGACATTATTAATATCATATATTAAGTCCTCATGATTGGTATATAAATAGTACTATGTGTCCCTGGCAGCTCAGATGGTAAAGAATCTGCCTACAATGCAGGAGACCTGGGTTTGATCCCTGGATCAGGAAGATCCCCTAGAGAAGAGAATGGCTTTCCTTCTCCTTCAGTATTCTTTCCTGGAGTATTCCATGGACAGAGAAGCCTGGTGGGCTACAGTTCACAGGATCACAAAGATTTGACTGAGTAACTGACACCTTCACTTTCACTTTTCACAGCAGCATTGCTGCCTTCTAAGAACCCAAATTAGACAAATAATTTTATCTTTTACTCTGCATAAACATTCAGTCATGGCCCAAGCTAAATAATATTACTGAATTTTTACTATGTTTAGCCCCATATTAAATCTTGGGTGTAGAACCTGGAAATAGTACATTTAGATAATGTGAAAATATTATTAAATCTTAAATAAATATTTAAATTTTATTTGAAATTAATAATTTAGAGTGAATATAATTTGTATTATCTACTATTTTGAAAATATGTGGTTTCATAGTATTTTAGATAAAGTAATGAAACATGTTGTATAGTAAAGCATTAATTAACTTCGTTTCAGATTTCCAGAACTTTCCAAGTCTGGGAATGAAACTTTCTTTGGGTGGAGAGCCTCAAAATTGTGGAAACCTGTTACCAGGCTAGAGAAAAAATACCCCCCCCCAAATTATAAATGTGTTGTTTATGCCTAAATTCCAGCTTGCTCTGGTGACACTTCAGCATTCATAAAGGCTCACTAATGGTTCTTGGGGTCTCCCAAATTTTGCATACTCAGGATACACAGACATATACTCTTGATTGACATGTGGCATCTAACAACTTCTTTTCTCATTGTGGGCTATCTCTAATATTTGTGATGCCATGGAAGGGGATATGGTACTCACATTTATCAAAGCCTCACTGATGGTACCTATAAGTGAGTGAGTGAGTCACTCAGTCGTGTCCAACTCTTTGCAACCACATGGACTATATAGTCCATGGAATTCTCCAGGTCAGAATGCTGAAGTGGGTAGCCTTTCCCTTCTCCAGGGGAATCTTCCCAACCCAGGGATCAAACCCAGATCGCCCACATTGCCAGTGGATTCTTTACCAGCTGAGTCACAGGGAAGCTCAGGAATACTGGAGTGGGTAGCCTATCCCTTCTCCAGTGGATCTACCTGACCCAGGAATTGAACCAGGGTCTTCTGCATTGCAGGAAGATTCTTTACCAACTGAGCTATCAGGGAAGCCCCATGTTGCCTATGAAAAGTGACAGATATACTTTTTGATTTTCACTGTTGTCAGCAGAAAGTACACTGTCTCTTTCCTTTACTGTAAAATCTCTGGCATCGCCTTCATCATCACTGAATTGGTGGTCTAAGTTGTTGACACCATTGCTTCTGAAATCTCAGTTTCCCATGAAAATCTTCATTTAAGATTTAAGGCATTGGTTATGGAATCTGAACTGAAAGTCAAGAGTAGTAGAGAGCATGCCGGACCCACAGTTGCCCATCATCTCTGACTCGTTCCTACTTATTTTTACCCATATTTGTTCCTTTTCACACTTTTTTAAGGTTTAATTTTCTCCTAGAAATAACATAATATTTTAGGGGGTCCATTGAAGAATCCTTGTCAGCTGGCTTGACTACATTCTGGTAGCAAACAAACAAACTCAAATCATCTTATTTATCAGTGGAAAACATTCCAGAGCTTCCAGAAAAAAAATAAGAGTGAATATTAATGAAAATTCAAATACAGTACTCAGTGTTCCAAACCTTGGACAAAGAGAAGATTTTTATAGGGAAATAAGTATACAAGGTTAGCAATTCATTCTTCTTGAAACCTCTAAAAATAGAGAAAGAATTACGAAGCATGTGAGGGGAAAATGGAGGAAAATAGGAGCAAGGGGAGCAGCTAAGACTGGAATCCATTGTTAGAAGTTGGGCCAGATGTGGAGTCAGCAACCTTCATTGAGTTGATTACACAGTCAGGAAATCGGCCAGTCAGCATAGACACCAACAGCTGCGAAGGGGTCATGCACAAATAGATGCCAAATCAAATCTCCAGTCTTGGACTGTACCAGCCAGCCTTGGGGAATTATGCTGGTAGTAAACATTGACTTCTTTCTCTTAAACATCAGAACAATGTATATTCGTACCTGCCTTCAGGGTACATGTTTGATAACCAGTGACCACATGCTGACATATTAAAAGACACGTCCTTCAGGTGTGCAGGTGTGTGTGTGTGTGTGTGTGTGTGTGCAGGGCAGGAGATAAGTTAGTGCAGAGTAGAGAGGGAGAGAGAATAGATGGTTCTAATCCCTCTTTTAGGAAACCTGATCAGATGTAATGCTCAAGGAAAGAATATAAACTTGAATTGTTGCTTGCTTTGATTAGAGGTACAGCCTCTTGATAAAAGTAAAAGAGGAGAGTGAAAAAGTTGGCTTAAAACTCAACATTCAGAAAACTAAGATTATGGCATCTGGTCCCATCACTTCATGGCAAATAGATGGAGAAACAATGGAAACAGTGAGAGACTTTATTTTTTGGTGTTCCAAAATCACTGCAGGTGATGATTGCAGCCATGAAATTAAAAGACACTTGCTCCTTGGAAGAAAAGTTATGAACAACCTAGATAGCATATTAAAAAGCAGAGATATTACTTCACCAACAAAGGTCTGTCTAGTCAAAGCTATGGTTTTCCCAGTAATCACGTATGGATGTGAGAGTTGAACTATAAAGAAAGCTGAGCACCGAAGAACTGATGTTTTTGAACTGTGGTGTTGGAGAAGACTCTTGAGAGTCCTTTGGACTGCAAGGAGATCCAGCCAGTCCATCCTAAAGAAAATCAGTCTGAATATTCATTGGAAGGACTGATGCTGAAGCTGAAACTCCAATACTTTGGCCACCTGATGCAAGAACCGACTCACTGGAAAAGCCCCTGATGCTGGGAAAGATTGAAGGCGAGAGGAGAAGGAAAAAAACCAAGGATGAGATTGTTGGATGGCATCACTGATGCAGTGGACATGAGTTGAGGTAAGCTCCAGGAGTTGGTGATGGACAGGGAAGCCTGGCGTGCTGCAGTCCATGGGGTCACAAAGAATTCAGACACGACTGAGCGACTGAACTGAACTGAACTGATTTTCTTGTTTCACCAAATGCCTTTATTTTTAATTGAAGGAAAATTGCTTCACAGTAATGTGTTGGCCTCTGCCATACATCAACATGAGTTAGCCATAGATATACATATGTCCCCTCCCTCTTTAACCACTGTTTGCTTTTAANTCTTATTAAAAGACACGTCCTTCAGGTGTGCAGGTGTGTGTGTGTGTGTGTGTGTGTGTGCAGGGCAGGAGATAAGTTAGTGCAGAGTAGAGAGGGAGAGAGAATAGATGGTTCTAATCCCTCTTTTAGGAAACCTGATCAGATGTAATGCTCAAGGAAAGAATATAAACTTGAATTGTTGCTTGCTTTGATTAGAGGTACAGCCTCTTGATAAAAGTAAAAGAGGAGAGTGAAAAAGTTGGCTTAAAACTCAACATTCAGAAAACTAAGATTATGGCATCTGGTCCCATCACTTCATGGCAAATAGATGGAGAAACAATGGAAACAGTGAGAGACTTTATTTTTTGGTGTTCCAAAATCACTGCAGGTGATGATTGCAGCCATGAAATTAAAAGACACTTGCTCCTTGGAAGAAAAGTTATGAACAACCTAGATAGCATATTAAAAAGCAGAGATATTACTTCACCAACAAAGGTCTGTCTAGTCAAAGCTATGGTTTTCCCAGTAATCACGTATGGATGTGAGAGTTGAACTATAAAGAAAGCTGAGCACCGAAGAACTGATGTTTTTGAACTGTGGTGTTGGAGAAGACTCTTGAGAGTCCTTTGGACTGCAAGGAGATCCAGCCAGTCCATCCTAAAGAAAATCAGTCTGAATATTCATTGGAAGGACTGATGCTGAAGCTGAAACTCCAATACTTTGGCCACCTGATGCAAGAACCGACTCACTGGAAAAGCCCCTGATGCTGGGAAAGATTGAAGGCGAGAGGAGAAGGAAAAAAACCAAGGATGAGATTGTTGGATGGCATCACTGATGCAGTGGACATGAGTTGAGGTAAGCTCCAGGAGTTGGTGATGGACAGGGAAGCCTGGCGTGCTGCAGTCCATGGGGTCACAAAGAATTCAGACACGACTGAGCGACTGAACTGAACTGAACTGATTTTCTTGTTTCACCAAATGCCTTTATTTTTAATTGAAGGAAAATTGCTTCACAGTAATGTGTTGGCCTCTGCCATACATCAACATGAGTTAGCCATAGATATACATATGTCCCCTCCCTCTTTAACCACTGTTTGCTTTTAATTGCTCACATGGCCAGAAACTATTTGTGTTCCTAAGTTGCAAGAATTTGAAATTTCTAGTATTTAAAATTTAGTATTCCTGATTTTTCCCCCCCAGGATAAACGCTCACAAATTTTTAAAGAAATAGAGACCACTAAAAGTAAAACAACTGTTTATCATTCAAAAATCATTCAACTGAATAAGAACTTAGAACAAAAAGAAAAAGAAAAGATTGCTTTTGATCATACACTTGACTATTTAAAGTAAGTACCTTAAATTTATCAAAATGTTAAATCCTTGCTATATGACTTATAAAAGAGATGTGATCAAATTTCCCAGTTTAAAATTTATTCCTGAAATGATATATATTATTTTCTGTCATGATCTGGTGTGAAATATACAGGTGATATTTTATAATTTTTGTCTAAACACATGATCATAAATTGCCTTCATTTTTTGTTGCTCCTCTGGGTTTATTCTTATTTAAACAACTGCTAATGTTTCTCCTTTCCCAAGCATAAGAACTTTTATTCGTTATGAAATTCATAATCTCTCCCACTAATTTCAGTATTTCTCACTTATATGAAATGGTTAATAATATATGTTTTTTTTTCACCCGACCTTCTTGATAACGTTTTCAGGTAAGAATTTAGAAGTAGATACTGTATAAAAACTTCTGTATAAAAACTTACTGTAATTTACAGTAAGTAAATTTACTGTAAATTTACAGTAATTGTCTTAAAAATGCCTCTTGGTACATTCCCCTCAGTAGTCTGAGGCATACCTGACAAAGGCCTTTCCCTTTCAGAATAATCGTGCTTTAAGGCTTACTGTATCCATAGGCCTGCCCTCCCCACTGAGAAACTACATATCCTTCCTTTACTCCTCTTGGTTCTTATTTTCCATTTTATAACACATTGAGAACATCATTTGGAGGACTACTGGAGGAATTTACATTGGACATGTTTAAAAGCGATGGTTTGATTTAAATATAGAAGGCTAACACACCATTAGCAAATCATAACACTTGAGGGATTAAAATATCAGAAAAACGTTATGCACAGTCTAATATACTATGTATTAATATCTTAAAGGAGTCAAGTCAATGAACTCCACAGGATTTGTTTAGCTATTACCACAGTGGACAGGGTAAAAACTTATTTTCAAAATAATCATACAGTTCTATCTGAAAATTCCTGGATCATATTCAGAATATCAGGTAAGAAAGCAAGGAAACATTTTCTTTGAAAGATATTTATCTGTGTCATTTATTATCTTTAAAAATATCTGGGGCTTAAAGGGAAAAGCTTGAAATTATGCAATTTACACTAAACTTGCAAAGATGTTATAGGGGAGCTGATGAAATTTTTTTTCTTCAAGATTCTTACCATTTCAGCTCTTACTTTTCCTTCTATCCTGTACCTAGATTATATTGCCTTAAAGCAAGAATGGTCACCAATTTTCAATGAATCAATTCCCTCCCTAAACTTGACTAAACTCTGCCTTTACCCTGGAAGAGGAGAAAAAGAACAGTGTGTCATTTACAAATCTATTAATTAGCAGTGATGACTGTGTCAAATAAGATTTAAAGCTAACATTGATTGACTTCCTAGTGTGCCAGGTATTTTGTAAGGGCAATCTAAGCACCTGTCTCATCCAGTTCTCACAGTAAATTCTTATATCCAGTCATAACATTCACACATGAATGCTGAAGGAACAGGCTCAGGGAAATCAAATGATTAAGACTGCAACACTAATTAGTAGTGGAACTACTCCAGTGTAGGTTTCTCCTGTTCCAAGCTGTATGCTCTTCTGATGGTGCAAATTGACTCCTGAACTAGGACTGGAACAGAAGATTACTGCAGATTAACTGTATTAGGGATAATCTACTGATTCTTTCACCTGGTGTCAATGTTGCTATTAGTGAATACTTCCATAGGACGTCACAGAAGAGTTATGGATGTTGTTAGTATGAGAGATGAAGTGGAAAAAACAAGGGTGAGATAGATGAAAGGGGAGGACTTTATTCCATTTAAAAGAAGAGGCACCCATCTAAAACATGTGACCAGAGTCATGTTTTCAAATTTGCTAATAACAGCCAGCATAGAGAAAGAAGGGGAAAAAATGAGTATTTTGTGTTGAGCTGCTGAATCAAATACAGCTAGTCAGAACTGTATTTGAATTCTGGGTCTGTCATTTATTAATTAGCTTATACAGGCTTAGTATACTGAAGTTTAGGTTTTTCATCTGTAAATGGCCATAATAATTATCCTTTCATGGGGTGGTTGTTGTGTTAAATGAGATATTATATTCAAAGTACTTTACCATTTTAGACCCTCAAAATTTTTAGTCCTGCTGCCTTTATAGCTAACTGTGAAAATGATTCAATTTTCCATACCAGTAGAGATGAAAACGAATGTGGGTAACTTAAGACTGTGCTGAGCTTTTGCAACTCTGCTTATTCTGGATTCTGGGTTACTGATCATCTCTGGCAATTATTTCTAAAATACATTTATTTTTGCAGCATTGTTTTAACCACTTTTTAATGATTTTCTCTACTAGTAAAGTTCCTAATATAACTGATTTCACCATAAAAAATAATTTTACTTTTGAGTCAGGATGTACTTAATTGCAAATAACAAGATACATTGCGGCAGTGGTTCAAATGGTATAGAGTCTGCCTGCAATGTGGCAGACCCAAGTTCGATCCCTGGGTAGGGAAGCTCCCTGGAGAAGGAAATGGCTACCCACTTCAGTATTCTTGCCTGGAGAACTCCATGGACAGAGGAGCCTAGAAGGCTACAGTTCATGGGGTTGCAAAGCGTTGGATAGGAACTGAGCAACTAACACTTTCTCTTTCACATATACTCTGCGCACACACACACACACACACACACACACACACACTAGCATAAATAATAAGGAAGTTAATTATTTTACATAACAAGAGGCCTCTAGTTAGGGTAAGCTGCAAGGTTAGTTGATTCATCAGCTCAACACAGGTACTCATTTTTGTGTTTCTTTCTGTACACTATGGCTGTTGTCAGCAAATTTGAAAACAAGAGCTCTTGTTCACATTTAGTGAATGTGTGACTCTCAGTCATGTCTGACTCCTTGCAACCCCATGGCCTATATGGTCCATGGGATTCTCTAGGCCAGAATACTGGGATGGGTAGCCTTTCCCTTCTCCAGGGGATCTTCCCAACCCAGGGACTGAACCCAGGTCTCCCTCATTGCAGGTGGATTCTTTACCAACTGAGCTATCAGTTCAGTTCAGTTCAGTTCAGTTCAGTTGCTCAGTCGTGTCTGACTCTTTGAGACCCCATGAATCTCAGCATGCCAGGCCTCCCTGTCTATCACCAACTGCTGAGGTTCACTGAAACTCATGTCCATCGAGTCAGTGATGCCATCCAGCCATCTCATCCTCTGTCATCCCCTTCTCCTGCCCTCAATCCCTCTCAGCATCAAAGTCTTTTCCAATGAGTCAACTCATTGCACGAGGTGGCCAAAGTATTGGAGTTTCAGCTTTAGTATCAGTCCTTCCAATGAACACCCAGGACTGATTTCCTTCAGAATGGACTGGTTGGATCTCCTTGCAGTCCAAGGGACTCTCGAGTCTTCTCCATCACCACAGTTCAAAAACATCAATTCTTCAGCACTCAGCTTTCTTCACAGTCCAACTCTCACATCCATACATGAACACTGGAAAAACCATAGCTTTGACTAGACGGACCTTTGTTGCCAAGTAATGTCTCTGCTTTTGAATATGTTATCTAGGTTGGTCATAACTTTCCTTCCAAAGAGTAAACGTCTTTTAATTTCATGGCTGTAGTCTCCATCTGCAGTGATTTTGGAGCCCCCAAAAATAAAGTCTGACACTGTTTCCACTGTTTCCCCATCTATTTCCCATGAAGTGATGG